>JAPDSC010119312.1:245933-261940 GCA_026290005.1 Latrodectus geometricus
ATATATATAGATATATATATATATATATATATATAAGTTAATGTGCTAATGTTTTTATAAATCTATATAGGATATTAATAATTTTGAATATGTACTCATTTTAATTATGGGCATTTTATTTTTAAAATATTTAGTTACCGCTCAAGTAATAGTCTTTGAAAAATAGAAATGATAGAAAGTAATATTTTCCCTTCTGAATTTGCAAATATTGGCTTACTCCAGAAAAAAACAATACATAAAATCTCTATTATTAAAATAAAATGATTTTGAAATAAATAGCTATTTTTACATGATTGTAATTATATAAATAAAAAAACAGTACATTTTAAAAATAAAATAAATTTTAATGATTTTTTCTGTTTGAAAATAAAATTGACATTCAGATGTGTTTACATACATATATTTATAAATTATTTTTATACAAACATCATTATTTGTTCACAGTTTTCAGAAATAAAAATATTTCTATTGTTCTTATAAGTGAAAACCAAAAATGAAATGAATTAAAATTATTCTTTTCTTTTTTCTTTTGTGTATGGAAATTATTTTATCATTTTTCAACAGAAATTTAAATGTTTATTTTTTATAAAATATTGAAGTGTGAATTTTAGCATAACAGAATTTCAAACAAAATATTTTCTCACTGAAAATTTGCAAAGTTATTGTTTTAAAACTTAAAACTTTAATAAAAATAAAGACTATTTTTTAATTAAAATAATGTTTATTTAAATAAAAAATTACTTTTGTATTTTTGCCATATTTGATTCCAAAATATTGTATAAATATCTATCTTCCCACCACATTACATTTTTTTTCAACATTGAGACAAATTTTTTTAGTGAAGTTTGTAGCAATATTTTTACATTTCTTGATTTATACATTCAATTTTGTATTTTAAAGTTACATTTTTAAAATACTCTGGTTACCAAAAATTAAGGAAAAATGACAAATATAGCGATAACTCTCCCAAAAATAAACCAAACTGAACGAAATCCTAATATATGGGCAAATAAAATGAGTTAACAATATGACAAAATAGAGGCGCTGCTGTCAGAATGCGTCATTTACGAAGAACATAAAAATGGATGTCTCAGAGCAAGGTGGTAGTTGTAACTGCATGCCTGAGATTAGAAATTTGGTTTAGCGAAATTCTAACAAATTGGCTTCCTAGCATCATTTGACCAAACAATTTCGATGTTTTATTTTGACACTAGAGGCAGAACAATGTCAGATGGAAGTATCTAGATGGCTCAATGTGAGTCCTTCTGTGATTCAAAGACTTCAGCAACAATTTCTAACCATGGATTTGACATCCAAGATGTTCATACAATACACTGCCACGAGTGCCGATGATCGTTATTTGAAAATTATGGACACGAAGGAATAGAACTCTGGCAAAACTCACTGAAAACTTCGGAAGGTTGGTATACAGATCAACCAAGCATCAAAGTTTTTATAAACATGGTATTCATGCGAGGTAATTATAGACCAATTATTTTCTTCATGATCACGTCACGCCATAGGCGGTAATTTTTGCAATAGGCACGTAAACATGTTCACTGGATGCATGATCAATGCAGGGCAGTTCTCTTTACGGATGAGTTTAGATTTAGCCATGATCATTAAATCAAAAATTAATTTTCATCAAATTTTTTGTTTTAAAGTTACCACATTCTTCGTCAGGAACTGTATATTCTTTATATTTTGTTAAATATAAAAATGAAGGAATGTAAAATATGTAAATAACTTTTAATTTTAAAAAATGCATTTTATGAAAATAACTTTATTGATCATTTCTCATATGTAAAGACAATAATAAAGAAACAGATATGATAAATAACTAACTGAAATGTATTTATATACCTGAATAATTACTTAAATAATAAAAGGCAGTAACAGAGTTACAGAGGACAAAGTTATTAAATAACTAATATTGTAAAATTATTACGTTGAAGTATACGAGGAAATAATTCCGTAATTCTATAGTGTTTGGAAACATAACTTTCCACAAAACATAATATATTTGTAATCCTAGCAAAGCAAAACAATCATTAACAATAAAAACTATTTGTAGGATTTATTTATTATTTTTATTAAAATAAAAAAACCTTGCTGTTTAAACAATAAATCCTCAATTCAATGCAAAACACTAAGAAATGTTTATGCAAAGAAATAAAGTATATATATATATATTTTGTAAATAAAAAACAAAGTAATTAAGTCAACAAAAGTAACTGCTAAATCTATAAAAGTGATCTGGTATTTTTTCGCTTCTCATTTTACACTATTAAACTCCCCTTTTCCAGTGACGAGTTAATGCGTATTTAAGCAATTCTATTAAACTATTTTCCTTCCAATATTTAATAATTCATATCCTCTTGCCTTCAATAGGGATATACATTCGTAGTCTTCTTTTCTTAGAAAATGAGAATCGAAATAAATAAATCTCCCCTCTCTCTTTCTCCGATTCCCCTTTCTTCATTAATCACTGATTTTTCTTTTTTCACTTCAACTTTTCTTCTCAGTTATTAATTAAAACTAAGTTTAGAAAACTGACAAAATCCGGACGATTAACAGGGGCTAGAGGGGAGAGAGATTGAAAGAAAAGGGTCGAAAAGAGAAACTCTCTAAAATATACTTAAAGGATTTTTCTAGGAATAAAGAAACTAAAAGTAAAGAAGGAAGACGTTTGGGTGTAGGAAGGAACAGACGTCATGTATAGAGGGCAGTTGAAAAGGGGGAGGGGTGGTAGGTGGTTCTGAAAGGTAGTGGCAGAAAAAGTTTCTTCCTGGGCGAAGTGTAGAAATAGGGAAATCATATTATCGAAAAGAAAAGAAACGTTCCCTTGATGAGTTTTAAAGGGAAGAAGAAAAAGATAAAGAAAAAAAATGAAAAGAAGGAAAGAAAAAACGCTTCGTGAGCTTCTAAAGGAATGGGAGAAGTTTCTTCTCTCGCGCACAAATCGACAAAGTTCAATTTTCCGTTGCTCTTTTCTTCCTTCTTTCTTTGTTGCTTTATTCTTTATTTGATTTTTTGCGTGTGTTCTAAAGTGGCAATGAAGTTGCTTTAATGTCCTGTCCTTTACCGGTCCTGCTACCTCTTCCCCTCCCATCTTCGCAGGCCAGCTCTTCTACCTAATCATAATCATTCGAAGAGTAACAGTCAACGAACCGCGAATTTCGAAGAATTTCCGACTCATCTAAAAAAACTATGTTTAAGACGTTGTTATCCTTTTAAACAGGAAGTGACAGTGCAAATGAAATCGAATCCATTTGAACCGATGAGATGCTTTATTTTTTTAGTAGACATACTAATACTACCCTCTTTTAAAATGTGCTAAACAATAGTGTCTTTTTTTTCAAAATTATCTTTTCATCAAATTAAAATTAGTACATTGATATAAATACAAAAATCATCTAATAAATATAAATAAATCCTTTATTCATAAGGAAACATTCATCCTGGACAAAAACTCTAAAATCTGAGAAAAACTAAAAAAAAAATTGAATACTATTATACATAATCATATGTAAAATCATTGATTTACCCCTAACACACACATACACGCACATGAAACCTCAAAATGAAATTGATTTATCTTTAGCTTGACATGAATTTTATACATCTACATATAAAACAAATTTTTAGGGGTTCGATATTTTAAAATTACACTTTAGAAAATGGATTATATTCTAGAATTTTATGCACCAAATATTAAACACAAAAGATTATCAATAATTTTACTTTTTGTAAACAAGAATTCTTTTACTGCTTTGTGTAACTCTTGTAAATTTATTTTAGTAGTTGGAAATTTTGATGTGAAGAAACAAACACTTCGCATCTCTAATCCTGAAAATTACGCATACAGTGTTTCAATTAGAAAACAAATAGTAGATACATTTGCCTATGGATCGTTCTTTCTTCGAAATAATAAATTCTTCATATGTAATATTCAAAACAATGTGATTTTCAATATCTATCATTTTTAATTTTTTTTTTTGAAGTAAAATATTTTGAGATGAAATATTTATACTAAATTACAATATTTAATTTCCCAATGCGAACATTTCTCCATATAAAAATGTTTGCTCTCTTTCACATTATTTACTGCAAATATTTACAATTTTATACTCTAGACATTATATGTATATTCGTGAATCAGTATAAAATCAATACATTAATCTTATTTAAAATACGTGTGTCAATAAATTTAGACATTATTGTTGCTTATTTAATAAAATGCATATTTACTTAATAAATCATGTAAATAATCAAGTAAAATGAATTAAAACAACTTGAAAATCGAATATGTTGATGTCTATGAGTTTGATTTAAAAATTTGAATTATTTATGCCTCTTTATTATGTATATACATTTATTTCATGTTAATTAATGCAATATTTGATTAATCTTTCAAACTATAGATTAATTCATTTAAATTTAATTCTAAACTTTTTTGATTTGTGTCTAATTATAGCATAACCTTGTAAAATTGCAGAAATAAACTTCTTGAGTAGAAACATCGTACAGATAATTTATAATTATCAAAACCCTTTTTTGTCTTTATCCCAATTAAAAATTTCAATATCTTCAGGTTAACTTAAAATGAAACTAAAAATATATACAGATTTACTAATTTTTGTATTTAAAGACACAATATGCAGCATTCTGAACATATATATATATATATATATATATATATATATATAAATTTATATTACTATTATAAGAGACATTTAAAAAATTATATTCTTCTTAAAACAAAATGCTCATTATCCGGAAATTGATCGTTTACATTTACAGCTATATTGTAACGTAATCTAAGAAATAAAACACTTGTGCCCAATATTTTATTCCTTGAATCGTATCAGGTACAATAGTTTTGTCACCGTGTAACATAAACATTTCAGACACAGTATATTGGAATGATAAATTGGATTTTATTCATCGAAGTATCCACCATTATATGGGACAACCTTCTCTCATCGTAATGTAAGCTCTTGTATACGTATGAGATAAAATACCTGGAATTTATGAGCAAGATAATGGGCCACTTTGGTTTTGATCTCTTCAGCATAACGGAACCACCTCGTTCGCAACTGATTGTTCATTGAACGGCGCAAGTGATAATTACGTGGAAAAATGTCTATAGAAGAGGGAGGATGAGGAATAATTTCCTGTGATATGGCAGTTATCGCATTCAGTGTCACATTTGCGGTTAGAGTTTTGCGTTGTGCTGCAGGTACCAAACTTTTTCCTGCTCAACAATGCTAGCTATTTCATTCGCAAGAATTCTTGCACACATTCCAGTTGTTGCACGTAGACAGAAGCATTAGCTTTCTGATCACGTGAAAGGAACTTATGAATGACAATGCCAGTGGATACTCCTCATGCAGCAGCTTCTAGGAATGGAATCGAGCCTTTGCAATCCTGTGAATCTGATTTGTACTTGACAGTCAATAATGTAAACGCTTTTGGCTGTTGTGTTGCATCCTTTTTCATGATATGTTAGCAGATAATTCAGAAGCAGTTCGTTTTATTTTGGCGGGAAAGAAGTTATGAGCAGACGGATAATTTTTAAGTTTATTGCTTTCAGTAAGTTCGTGGAAGAGACATTTGCTTAACTTCCTCACATTTCCCAGTTTGTGCAATTTTGCAAGAAATGTTTAATCAAATACATGGCATTTTCTGTTACATTTGAGAAATATCCTATATGACAGTGTTTTTTAAACTATCACAACTTAAGACTATTGGCACACAGAACGGAATTTGCGATGCCACCTTTGTGTGGTACGCTTAGTTGCTGTATCGACTTTGTATGCCATGCATATTTTCAACATGCCTCAGAAGAATTTGTACCCAATATGTCAAGCATAACTAATGTGCTATAATAACGTCCTTATTTACTTCCGTTGCCGCCCAACCTGTCTAGTGGTTAGCGTAACTGACTATGGATGGGGAGGACCTGGGTTCGAATCCCGGCTCGGGAATGGATGTACTTTCTCTTTCTCTTTCTCTCTCTGTGTTTCTTGTCCTTTCCTTGTATGAATGAAGTATGAATGGTTGCCTACCCTGTAAACGGGCTCCTATGGCATGTGTGTACTGAGGAAGTCGGACTCCACACCCAATTGCGGTTCAGTTGAAAAAGTGGAGCAGCGCACCCATACTGCCAATCTGGCTGGCATTCGACAAAAAAAAAAAAAATTACTTCCGTTAGAAAACATCTTTTCAGATTCATAAATTAACCGAAATCTTTAAGACTTCCTCAAAAGGAAGTCTTATATATCACCTGTATGAATTAACCTAAGGTAGTTCTATATTGATTAATGCACGTACATAGCAACATTTGCAATTTGCATTACCAAATATAGACAGAGCTTTTATGATTAATTGATAACTATTAGTGCATGATTCCTTGAATGCATATAAAGGAAAATATTTTACAACTTTCATATATTTTAATCATAGGTCCTAGCATATTACAAAATAAGTGTGAATAAGAAAATATAATGGTACTTGTTTTGCACAATAAAATTTAGCTATTGACATAATAATTACACATAGTAAAGAAATTATCATTGTTTCCATTTTAATATATTAGAAAATTTTTATCAAATTTCTATAAAATTTTGAAACAAAGTTTCTCCTTAAAAAAGAAAAATGTAGGGCAAAAATTCTCTAAATATTAGCGTTCCATGTCAAAAATTCAATCAATCAAAGTGAATGAAGTTAGATTTAAATACAAACATATTCCATTTTTGAAGTAAATATTATATATATATATATATATATATATATATATATATATATACCTGCTTTTAAATAACTGCATGGTAAAAAATCAACCAGCAAAATACGATATAAATCGAGCGAAATCTATATACATTAAAACGCTATTAAATTGTTTCAGTAGACTAAATACAGATCAATAAAATTCTAGAATTCACCACGCCCCTGAATCTTATCTTAAATTCATGGATTGCTCTTTTTTCAAGTGAATGAGCCTTATCCTTTGGATTTTCCTTTTAAACCCTTAATAATCATTAGAAAAAATACCATTGATATGATAACCCGGATCACTATTTCGTTTTTCGTTGAACATCCGAACATTTTTACGCTCAACGATTATCCGATTTTCGACAGCTTAGCTGGAATTGATCGATTCTTACGTGTTTTTGTCTTTTCTCAGAAACCGAGAGAAGTCACGTGAAAGAGATTATTCGAGCAGGCTTAACCGATGTCTCTATGTAACAACTTGTATGATTTCTTTGATCCCGGAGATAAAACCTTTCCCCAGATTTTCAGGGCTCTTAAGGCCCCCTTGTTTACGCTTCAACCGTCAATGGACTCGAAAAACGTAATGGAAGACTTACATAGAAACTGAACAAAAACTGACGTGCTTGGAATCTTGGAATGACTTCGTGGAATAAATTGCTATTTTCTATGATTTAAGAGCATCAAAACGAGATATGTTTCGTTTATGTACAAAGAAAGAAAGGAAAAAAAAAGAATATGTAAACTTTGTAAATTAATAACATTATATAAGTAGTTATATCTGATCTATAACTATATGTAAAGGCATTTAATTGCAATATTGAATAGAAATGGAATTTTTTGTTATTATTTACAATTGAACTTTTCAGCTACTAAAATTGCAAACTAATTTATAATGTATGCGATTATAAAATGTTAATATGCTAATCACCAAATTAATTTCCTTTATCATAATTTATTTCTTGTTTTTAAGAAGATATGGAATTACTTTTACTGGCTTTTTCTTCTAATATTCACAGCTAAACTTAATTCAATTTTTCCATTGTATCTTTTTACAGATTTATTTATAAATAATAAGTACATGCTTGGCTTAATTCTGCTATTTTAATTTTACAGACAAAAACAAAACTGGTCTATTTAGTTATACTTAACGACATTGAATCAGAAGCATTATTTTTCAGGAAAATTCTATACAAAATTGTTATGCATTTACTTTTTTTGTTCATTAAACTATTTTAGTTTCAGCTTGCGTACACAAAAAACAGTTTTTTTTGTTTCATCCGAAAATAATATTAAAAAAATTCTATTTCGGTATTGGGTAGGTTAATCAAGAAAAAAAATGTCATTTTTACAAACACTGCATTGAAATCTTAAGAGTTATATGAAAATTTTGTTGCACACCTGAGACGCAAAACACTAAAACAGTTCTACTTTGAATGACAGGTTGGAAAACGCTCGTTACAAAGTGTTTAATATTTTGAATATTGGAAGTATATTATTTTCTTCTATTTTTTTTAAAAATAGGTTTCTCACTCAGTGATTTTCTTGTTTTACATATAATAAGTTACTCTTGGGGATTACAGGAACAGTTTCACAAACATTATCAAGTTTCATGAATAGATCAAGTAAAATAAATGGTAAAAAAGGATTATTTGCAGCAATACTTCTTTTGAAGTTCAACGGATAGGATTATGCTGTGGAGTACTATTGAATTATATGGAGCTGTCTTACATTAAGATTTGGTGCATTCTGAATAAATCTTCGGGATTCATACTTAAAATTGCTACAAATAAAGGATCAAACAGATTCACTGGTATTAAAGCAAAATTTTAAGTGATGTTCTTTGCCAGAATAAGGAAGTTGTTGCTATAAAAATAACTATATTTATATTTAAAGAAAATATACATAAAAAATGTGTCTTATAGAAAATATTTTTCATATAAATTGTATAACCTTCTTTTCATATTTGAATTATGCATCTAATACTTACACACTAATAATTTTAATTGCTATAATGTTAAATATTAATCAATTTAAAATCTAATACTTAAAGCAAACATAAATCTAATACACAAAAAATAATGATAAAAAGTCAATGATCTTTATCAATATTAAGAAATATGTTCCTCTATTGAAAGAATATTTTACTCATATCTTATCAAGATGACAATTTTAATGATAACATAATACTGAACATTTTATGTGAGTAAAGTCTTTTCTTGTCGAATCTTATTTGCTCTATATTAATGTGAAACAGATTTTTCCTTCTAGAATGCATATTACACATTGATTTTGATACATTTACGAAATGTATCATGAATTAAATTAAACTCCTTATTATATTAGTTTAGGGAAAAAGAAATCCATTATTTTTACGTAAACTTTATGTAACTTCTTTTGGATTCGCTTTGTAAAAAGGTTTAAAACAGCAGCTTTCATGTAGATTTTTAGGTCTTGCGCGTTACGACTGCTGACATGCGGTTAACTTTGATCATTTTTGATATTTTATAGACATTTTCGACGATCCTGTATCCACATGCGAGGTGCATCTCTAACATCAAAAATACCCGAATGGAATCGACGAAACAAAAATTGTACGTAACTGGTTGTTACAGTCTTATATAGGACGATAAACACCTTTCACAATTTTAGCCACCCGGCTATCTTTTTCGCTGTTACAAGAGAAAAACGAAAATGTATCGAATTTTCTATTTGTTGTCTTCCATTTTTAAAACCTTGTACTCATAACAGAATTAATCAAACAAAGAACCGCAAGAGGGTATTTTAGTATCAAATGTCACCTTTCCAACGAGCATAAATCTGTTAATATATAATCTGAGCAATAATTGTTTGATATATACCTGACGTGATATCAATCACTACAGACATCTACCGAAAAAATAACGGATTATTTTTTCCCCAAACTAATATATGATGCATTTTAATTTTTAACGATTTTTTTAACAAAAAATGATTAGAATATTTCTTCTTGTGAATTGAGACAGTAATGATATAAGAATGTTTAGTAATAAAATATGAAAATCTCATAATTTTGTATATAAATATTTATATATATATATATATATATATATGGATGTAATTTTCTCTAATATTTGCACAACGCATTTATAAGGAAACAATTCAGAATGAAATTAGCATCTATATATATGGGCGAAGTTTAAATATTTCAATGGATCTTTTTTAATTAATGGAACTATTTTACCAACGAAAATTATCACTTTTACGATCGGCATATTCAGGTTTTTCTCCACAGATTGTACTCAATTATTAAAAGTAGGTGTCCAGAATTTTTCTGCAAGCTTTTTACATTGTGTTGCATATTTAATAAATTTAATAGCATGCAAATAAAGAGATGTCGCTTAAATAAATTGATATCATATATTTAGTAGCATTGCCTTAGATAGCATTCACTCTCAAAAAGCTTCTTATCTTTTTTCTAATTGCTATAAAATAGCAATTGAATCAATCAAATATTTACGTACCTTGATATGAATGGCAGGCATGAGGAAAAAATCATTTCTCATTAGTTAGAATACAGAATTATAATTTTTGATCATGCTTATAACACAATTGCATGAATTCTTAAGATTTTAGCGATAACGTAATTTATACATATTTTTTAATTATTATATGACACTATAACTATTACTTTTTTTATGATCATAGTTTTAAGAATACTTCTTTCAATATTTTTTTTTAATTTTAGTTTGAATAGAATTGTATATTTACTTTGTGTGACTATGTAATCTTCAGTAGAAGTTTTTCTATCGTTCAAAATGAAATAACTGTATCTTGTATGAAATGTAATAGACATTTTAAAAATATTGTAGTATAAAATTCATAATGATTTCCATTATATCTTGAACCTTTTAAAAGATTTATCTAAGCATTAAAACTTATTGAATGGTATCAAATATATCATCATCATAGAAATAATCGTGAAAATGATTCTGTTATGTAATACATGGCCCATTTAATAATCAACTCAGTTTTAAAAGAAATTTAATGCAAACAAATTAAAAACAAAAGTATTTCTTCATGCATAAGAATAACTATTGGTTTTAATTTATTGATTGATAATAAGGAAATTTCTTTTTTATGGCAAATTTAATTAATAATAGAGCAATACATAGTTCATGATTAAAATATAGAATTGAAATTATGTAATGAAAACATACAACCTACGCAAACAACTCATAATGATTAAAGCTTTTGATATTTATCAAGCTAATTGCTTAAGAGATACACAAAAAATAAACCATATAGCTACTAAAATTTGTTTGGAAATATAACACAGCTGAAATTATTATTGGTAATAAAATGTAGTTTTAGATTACCAGGAATGTGTTGACGGCAATAATGACTTAAGACCATTTCTTTTATGGAATTCTTTAAAATGAATATTAAAATTCTTTTATGTATGTTATACTGTAATTTTAGAAATTATTTTTACATGAACAAATATTTCTGTCAAAGTACATGTAAGCAATAAAATTCATTATACAAGATCAATATTAAAATATTATTTTATTCTAATCTTTTATTTCTCTTACATATTTACATGTCACTTTTATCACAGAAGTAACGCCTATTGACCCCAGAAGAAACTTACGATGATACGTAAGTTTTAGTCTTCTTAATAGATGACATTTTAGATTTAAGTTATTACATCTCAAAACGATATCAAGATTTAAATTCTATATTATGGAATGTTCTTATATATAATATTAAGATATTTATCGGTGTTGCAATACATAATGCATTTAGTACGAAAAAGTACTATTTATACTGAAATCTTTTACTGAGACATAACTTCGATAACCCATTATTCTTTTTGAGTATACAATAAGAAATAAAAGCCTTATTTAAGTGCAACATTTATTTGTTGTGATAAAACAACTAAAAATAAAAGATAAAATAAATATTCTTCATAAGTTCACTATATTCGGTAATTTAATCTCAACTACTTGATAGAAAAGCGATTGTACATTTCCCACATAAAATGTAAGGAAATTACTTCTTATAACTATTTCTTAAATACACTCATGATGAGAATAATTTTCAATTATTTTCACATTTCAGAATGGTGTTAATATTTTGTAGGCCACATTGTTAAATATTTATAATAGTTTATATGCTTCTAAAATCGATTTCTCATTTCCTACAACACAGGAAAATGTGGAGATTAGGATAAATGCATCTAACTGTGTGTGTCGAGTAGTTTTAATTCTTTAGCTAGCTGTAAAGTTTGTAATTTTTTTTTATGTTTAATAACTTGATTTGTAATATTTATGCTTTTAATCACACGTAAGCAAACACAAATATTCTGTTTTCATTTTTTACAGAAAGTTATATGATTGTTAACTATAAAATATGAAAATATTTATGCTCACACACACATAAGAAATAATAATAAATTTAATTCATACACCATTGGCAATAAGAGATAAAAAAACAAATAGTCACACTACTAAAGAGAAAACGGATATTAACTTAAACTAATATACTTAATTCTTGCAAGTCCATTTGATGATGAGAGGAAGGTATAAATACCAGCACTACATAATAAAATCAAAATTTAATTTCATAAATAAAAGTATTCGAGAATATCTGGAAGACACGAGAATATTTTAAACAGTGAAACTTAAGTTAATCTTTTGTTGTTGTTGTCGTGTGCCAGCCAGGCTGGCAATATGGGGTGCGCTGCTCCACTTTTCCAACTGAACCATATTTGGTGTGGATTCCGACTTCCTCAGTACACACATGCCATAGGTACCCGTTTATAGGGTAGGCAACCGATCACATACAAAGAAAGGACAAAGACAAGAGAGAGAGAGAGAGAAAATACATCCATGCCCGAGCCAGGATTCGAACCCTGGTCCCACCCATCTGTAGTCACGTACGGTAACCACTAGACAGGTTGGGCGGCAGTTAAGCTTTTAAAAGAAATATATGAATGAATAATAAACCTAAAATTATGAAATTGTGTATTTTCAATTGTCTCGCAATGTAATTACATTTTTATACCTAAATTTTAATATTAAACAAAAAATATTTGAATGTGCAAGGGAAATTAATTTATAGTTATTTAAAATTAATAGGAAAAGATATCATATCACACTTATCTTTAAAACATATACTTTTTTGATACAATATATTAATATATTTTTAAATATAATTCAAAGTAGCTTTAAATTTTATATTTTTAAATAATTGTGTGTGAAAAATGAAATTCACTTCATTTTATTAAATCAATAAATTCAATAACCTATTACATAGGAATTTCTTAATCATAATTTGGTGAAAGAAAAGTTTTAATTATATGACAAGGAAAATGAATGTAAAATATTGTGGGAAATAAGCTGATGTACAGAAAAGGAAATAACAAAGTCGAAGTAATTGTGAATTTTATAAATATAAACATGAATATAAGATGATTTAGTAAAAATCGTGATTCTTGGATTTATATTCAATATGCTGAATTGAAGTAAAATTTTTGACTTTGAGATTTCAAAAATCAAAGATTTCATTTTAATACTTAAAACTTGAAATTCCCCATTTTGAAACCAGTATATTTGATTGGCCAATATGGAAAATATTTAAAACTCTAAACTTAACTTCCATGAACAAACTGGTTTATTTTTAAAGCATAAAATTTGTTTATTTTTCACTACATTTTATTGTTATTTTGAAGTTTATAACTCTAGATAATATATATTCATATATATTTCAAATACTGGCGCTATCTCCTCTGGAAGAAAATACATAAACTATATATAAGTGTGCACATATTCTATATATAATTGTATTTAGAAAAAAAGTTTTATTTTCAAAAGGAAGGCAAAAAGTTTCTAAGGGATATATACCCTAAGCTAGTCCTGGAGACTACATTTTAAGAAGAAGGACTGAGAAGTCGGAAACCCTCGTTTAAATCCCCGAGAAAAGTTCAAACCTTTTTTCCCGTAAATCCAGTTTCTTTTCCTGTGTTCTCTAACCTCTCTTTTCTCTTTATCTCTTGCCGATTTTTCCAGGAACAGATTTTTCGAAGATAAGGGAAAAACAAGATCGACAAACCAAAGAATACTTCCACCGGCAATACGCGAATCATACAAAAGCAAAGAGATGAAAATATAAGATAAAAAATAAATGGTTTGGCTCTTTCTGACTGGTTATGGATTCTTTCTTTTCCTTTGATATCGAATATAAGGTCTGGATCACGTATCCTACATCGGAAAAGAAGGATATTTAATTCCTGGATAATATTATTTTTCGTTATTAGCCAATGTGTACAAACTTTGAAGTTTTTGGTTTTGATTGGAAAGAAGTATCTGTTACAAACAGCAATAAATATTTTATTTCTTTTATATATTATTTCCAACACACACGCAATTTAGACTGTTGTTTGATACTCTTTATTAATAACTTAGATAATTTATAAGGATTTCTTGACTTTGTAAGAAAACATAAAATTACTAGAAAATGAAATATCATTCTTGATAATTATCTTAAATATATTTTCTCAGCACATCATATAATCCTCCAAATATATCTTCAACATTAATTTATAACATACTTTTCATAAATTATTTCATTTGCTTAATTATTTTAACTTCAAATTACAGCCTTATAAATATAACGAATAATTTTATTTGTTACCAAATTCTCTTGTGTAATGTATTTAGTATTTTACTAAAATGTTGCTGTTCATAAATTATTTTGAATTTTTTAAAATCAATAAATTCACGGATAAATAATTTTTGATATAGAAATATTTTTATTGAGTCCCAGAAGCAAAGCATCAAAATAAAAATCAAAAATACAATTCAAATTCAAAAGTGTTATTAAAATATCAACTCAATTTATTCATTATTTCTTCAGTACACTTTTCAATTCTTGTATTTAATTTATTTACTGTGGTATTTTAAAGTTATTGTTCTTAGTAAAACAAATGATAAAATAAGGATAATATAGCTATTCATTATTACATCAATTCCTTCAAATATCTTATCCTTGACATGATATTCTAAAAGGAATATCATACCATATTTTTATGAGCTTAGTTTAACATGAGAAATAAAAATTTTGTAATTCAACACAAATGAATTTCTAATAGTCATATCATTAATACTTCTTGAAAACATTTTATTTTGACGATACTGTTCACCATTTCGTTGATTGTTGTTTTAGTTAATATTTTGAAATTTTAGAAATATATAAAATTTTAGAATAATATGAAATTTTAGATTTTCTTTACTCCAAAATTAAAATTATTGAATGGAATTTAGATACCCATCTTAACGATATCACTAATATGTTATAAAAAGATATTACCTTCTCTGTCAGACTTCCCTTCAATTTCTAGCATTTTAGCAAAATATTGCTGTCTGATCTTATAGTGTGTTTCTGTTAAATCATTCCATAGTCATCTCAAAAGCCACTTGCCTTAGACATATAGCTTAAATCAATATAAAACTACCTGCATCTTTTCAAAATGTGATTCTATCACACATAATTCCAAATACAAGATTAACATGGCATTTTTTAGAAATAAAATGTTCAAAGCTTGAATAATTATGGTTAATTCTATGAATAATTCAGGCGGTTCTCAAATATCATTGTTATTCAAAAAGAAAGTTTAACTCGTTATTAAGAAAAAAGCATTTAATCTAGAGTTTTCAATATTTTTTTAATCTTAACCTTATAAATTATTGGTGAGATGTATGGGGTTATTAGAAAAGTAAATACTACACGAGAATCTTATTAATGAGGAAAATGCATTACAATAGATTTTTTGGTGAAGACTATTTTGTAATATGGTCGAACTTTTATATATATATATATATATATATATATATATATATATATATATATATATATATATATATATATATTTCGTTTTCGCCAATGCACATTAATATAGTTAAATACTTTAGGTAATGTTTGTAGAAATAAAATTAAAAAATTGATATCTTGTGTGGTTTTGGAATGTTCATTAAGTTAATGGTTTCTGTAATTCAATGGTTTACCTTCCTAAATAATGTTAATAATGACAGATTCGTTGTATTTGCAGCTTTAAGTAAATGCAACAGTAGCAAATCCAGATACAGTTACAAATATTTATTACATATAAATAAACACTTAAAATATAAAATTGCAACTAACATATATTTTCAATATATTTCTTATTAGGAAATACATAGTTTTATATTTTT
>JAPDSC010119313.1:0-56329 GCA_026290005.1 Latrodectus geometricus
CTTAAATTGAACAATGCTTCAACCATAATTATGGCATTTTTTTCTATTTTACTCCTAATATCTCTCTCCCGTTTGTCTATACTTATGTTTATAAATATGGTCTTAAAGAATTCTGCTGTGTGATCTGTTTATAAATACCATGCTGAGAAAAATAATGAATATTATAATTTCTGGCCTTTTTAAAATTCAAATTAGTGTTCATTTTATTTAGAATTGAAACAGGGCAGTTTACTGCATGTACAACATATCTTAGAGTTGGACAAATTTATTTTTACCATTTAAAGGTATTGCCTTTGCAATACTATAAAAATTGTATTTTTCTTTGGATACGAATTAGAGAAAACTTTCCTTTTACAAAGTAGTTTACATTTTTCTTTTATTATTTATGGTATTTGCTATCATTGCTCTAGATATAAAAAAAAAACTATGGCTTTTACAAAGTTTCTAAATTATTGAATAGGAATAATATTTAGGAAGATCATAAACTTATCTTTTCATCCATTGCCTTATTATAAGTGATTTCTTGCATGTGAACAAGATCAGACAATAAATAAAATTTCCAAAATATAATTGTTGAGAAAATAAAAGTTTACATAATGATTTTTCTTAAGCCAAAGTAAAATTGTGTGAAACAATGTAGAAACAGCTTCAGTATTACCAAAGATAACACATAACATATTGAAATTAAATGATAAATTCTTTAAAAATATACTCGACTTTATAATCAACATTAAAATATAATATGAAAATTGTTAAAAAAAAAAGTTCATTTCAAAAATAAATATATGACTATCAAAATTCTTGGATTAGTCTAATAATGGAAGGCTAATCCAAGAATTTTGATAGTCATATATTATTATATAGTAATGTAACACTACACCTTAAAGCCTTTCAGTAACAATTTGAGAGATAAAACAAACTTCATGAGGACATTATTTTTAAGATAAAGTCAGAAAAATTCACTATTTATATATAGGTTCACCAAAATTTATTGATAAGCCACTATTTCAGGCTACTAAAATTTATGCATTTCGTAATTAAGAAATTATGTTAATAGTTCATAAATTCTATTTATGTTAATAGAATTGATGTAAATAATAACTATATATGTATATATATATTAAAAAATATAAAAGATTAGTTATGTGCTTAGCTTTGCATTAAGAAATCAGTCTTGGGAGAAGACTTTCAGATACACACATATATAAAAGAGTTCTCAGAGTTCAATTGCTATATCACATAAAATATGATTTTTGTATTTTTATTCGGTTTTCATTCATTATATTGGAAAAGCTAGAGCAGTATCATTTATAAAAATTGCCTCAAAGTAATTAAGACTTTAAGATAACAAATTATTTTATTAGTCAAATATACCAAAACTCACACTGAGGAATTGTGATAAAAAGTAATGAAGAAATGACAAAAAAAAAATTGACCGAAGATAAATTCAAGTACCTTCAAATATATGGTTGTTATAAAATGAAAAAAAAATATTAATATTAAATTTCTAGTATGAATAAACAAAGTTAAGATTTACCAATTTTTACTATCTTTTACTAGCTGCTCTCAAACTAATAGAATACTATCAATAGATAAATAATAAGATTTCAAATAATCTTAGGAAAATTTATTTCAGTGATCTCTCAGTACACTTATACTCAAAGTTTTATAATAAAGATAATAGTATTTAATATGAAATTGATATAAGAAAAATATATGTTAATTATAATTATAATTTCTGCTTATGAATTAAAATTATGCTTGATTAAAATTGACTTAAAAATGTATTCTGACATATTTTCTTAAGATTCATAAAAAAATTATTTAGCTTTGTAAAATAATTATAACATCTTTTCAGTAAAAAGGTATGACTGGGGATATGGAGGTCTGGGTTCGAATCCCTGTTCGAGCATGGATGTATTTTTTCTTTCTCTCCTGTCTTTGTCCTTTCCTTGTATGAATGGTTGCCTACTCTATATACGGGAACCTTTGGCATGTGTGTACTGAGGAGGTCGGACTCCACACCCAATTATGGTTCAGTTGAAATAGTGGTGCACCCATACTGCCAGTCTGGCTGGCACTCCATAAAAAAAAAATGTAAGAAGGTAATAAAAATCATTCTAGTTCTTTAAGATATAAATAGAATAAGTGAAAATGTGCTTTAGGTCCCCTACTTGGCGCGTTTTCAAAATCACCGATACCATGGCAAAAATTCTACCGCTATTTCAAAGTGAAACTTAATTAGCGACCAATGAAAAGGATAAAGCAAAAGAGTAATTCATAAGCATGCGCAAAAAGGCGCTTCAAATTCGCGAGTTGGCGAGGAAGGGGACTTAAACCACAATTTAACCAAATAATATACTGAATATGATTCCCATCTCATTTTTAATTACGCAGTTACAAAAAGAAACATGTACAAGCAACAATTATAAATTTAGCTCTACAGTAAGAAACTTCCCCGCAATTAGAAGAAATATTAAGCAGTTCATTAGAAATCTGTTGCTTTTTGAATAACGTTAAATGATAAAAATAACTTCCTATAAATTTGTTTCCTTCTTAGAAATTCGGATTCCACAATAATGTAATAAAAATTAAAAAAAATAGAGATGACATTCTTATTATTTGATATAAACCTATAACATAAAAACCATAATTCTTACTTTTGAAGATATTTTATTACTATCCATTTTTTTAAACACAGTAAAGTTTTAGCTAACGAATGCAAAGTGGACGAAAGACGGAGGAAAACAATTCACACTTTAATTATTACGTTTCGTAATTTACGAAAAAGCCCGGTTTGATTATTCTAATGATATGTCATGCTTAAGTCAACCTAAAACAAATATTAACCCCAAATCTATTTTCCTTCATGAAACACTAATAAAAAGACTTTGCTTAAAAATCAAAATCTTATTTGTATTTTACACTTTATTCTTTTACAGCTGATATCAAGAGAAATATAGGTTAAATTATTCTTTATACAATACAATAGCAGATTTACAATAAAACGTTAATGTTAATTTTTGAATATTTTTCATATATCATGATGAATAACACAGAAAGTTGCACTTCTGGTTGCGTTATTAATTTACAACTTTGGTTTTATTGGAGATGCATATTAACTGTTTATTGTATAAATCTAGTAAAAAAAAAAGAAAAAAAGAAAAAAACACCAATTTTTATTATTCCATTTCCATTTTCTTTTATTTCCGTTGTAATTGTAATTTGCCTAAAGCGGAAAAATATCTCTCTGTTGCCTGAAAAATAGCAGATTCAACAGCTGATACATCGTAAGAAAGTCCACCTTAAAAAAACTTGTACTTATTAAACGTTCCATAAAAGCAGCCTCCTTCCGTTGAGGGAACTTGAGGTGAATACAGGATTACGGTTTCATGGATTGAAATCTGTTAAAAATTACGAAATATTAGATTATGTTTAACGTCTTTGGTTGGTCTTTGAACAGAAATCGGCAGATAATATCACATTGTGATAATTTATCTGCTTATAATCACTAGACTAATTTTTCTCATGCAAGCATAATATTTTGTTATATTTTCAAACTGTTTTAATATGATAAAATAGATAAATACCAATGAATTTAAATTTTAATTCATTCATAAAAGTCATTTTGATTTCCTTGAAATATATTGTGGATCAGATGTTATCTAAAATGGCTTTTAAATGTTACGAATTGTATGAAATACTTATTAGTTTTCTTTCGAAGGTGCAATTATAAAAATTTATTGAATTATTTTTTAAATAAATATTTGAAAGCAAATATAATAAGAAACAATTATTTATAAAAATCAATTTAACAGTGATTGAATAGTTACTTTAACTGTTTAATTAATGTTAAATAATACTTTTTATAAATGAGAAAAACTAAAATTATAATGATGTAATGATAGAGACTAGATTACGATATTTATGTAACTAAGATAAATTATGCAAAAATACTTTTTATTCTTCCGGGGAATTTATTAAAATTTTAAGGTAAAATATTAGTTTTCAAATAAATTACATTGATATAGCTTCTTATTATCTTTTTTTTTGTATTATCAGGGTTAACTTCAAGTGTTTGGCTGTCAGTAGCAAAAACTTACTTTAGACTTACTTTAGAATCCAACCGAGGCGGTTCATTTGAATAATTTATTATTTACTGCTACTTTTCATGGAGTGAAATTGAATACCTTGTCCATATTACTTTATCATCTCCAAATTATTAATGGATAAGAGTATGATACTGAAATGCAAAATATAGATCCTTTTTCGAATTAAAATTGCATATGAGAAGCTATGGGGGCTCACAACACTCACAATAGAAAATAGTGCCACACTGACTAGGTGCTATAGGCTGTTGTTAGGACTATATTTTTTAGAGAATTATAGCAAGTTTGATCCCAGAAACTATCAAATAACTTGAAACGATGTTGCATCTCTGCTTTCTGCAAACACGTTTATTGGAATATGTGCTTGAACATTTTCTGGGTTCATTCTTTTGTGACACGTGAATATTCTACTGTTTATGAAAAACCTCCTTGAAAGTCAAGGTATATTGGATATTCTAATGCCTTACATGAGCAGTTAATTGAAAGACAGTGTGCTTCATAGTGCATATGCACATAAGGGAAGATTCTTACATGGAAATAGAAAGTTGAAAAGATTAAAATACATTTAAAAAAATGAAAATGCACTGGTAAGGCAAGCTTAAAATGAATTTATTTTTTGTTAGTTACAGTCTTTTGAAATTAATATAATTCACTCTCCTTAGATTTGTAGTTCATGTAAATCAAACTCACCTAAAATGGCAATAAAATTAAAATTAAATATGAAAATCAATTGCTAGCAATTAACTGCAATTATTTAAAACTAATCCACTGTTTTAATTTCAGCTATGCAATGTCACGTTATCCTCGATTACCAAATATTTTGCTGCTTAAAAATGATAAAAAAATAATAAGAACTACTTAACTTACTTTAATTAAGGTAATGAAACATAAATTACAATCTTTTTCGTACTTCGGTTAATTTACCATTAATTCCTTATCCTACTCAAATAATTTTTAGGATAATTCAATAAAAATTTATTGCACTACAAATTATGTCAATAGATTATGCACTTCTTGTAAGTGTTTTTAAATAATCTTTGCGAAATCTGCATGCGTGTACAAAAATCATAAATCTACATATAGTGTATAAAAAATAAAATAAAAAATGCAAAGAAACAAGTTTTTTTTTTTTTTTTTTTTTTGTATTTTTACAACGATTTATCACGACATATATTTATTATACCATTTAGTTATCATACCATTTAGTTCTTTCATTTTTTTTTAAATCTTAATATGACGAATAAATTTTTTTTAAGTTTTAAGTAAATTATCAATTAATTATAAAATAATTAACATAATTAAATGAAACGATTCAAAATAATTTGAAGAGGTATGAATTTAAAATCAAAAATTAAGTTTCAAATTATATTTAAAGTCTTGATTTTACATAAAATATTTAAAAATAATAATTTTGTTTTGTTATAAGAACTTTTCTATCTTTTTAAAATTCTTGTAGCATGTAATAATTTAAATAAATAGTCTTCTTTGGAATACATGAAGTCTTAAAAATTCATTCTATGCTACGAAAGCTTTCGAGAAAAGTTTTATTTCTTGAACTTTGAAAATTAATAGTTTTAAATTTTATATTTGTGAAGTTACTTCCTACCAAAATTAAAAATTAATCATTGATGACTATTTAGTCAAACCAAAGGTCAATGTAATTTATTACTAGACAATCATATTTTACTTGAGGGTGATTTGACACCTGAATCTCCATAGCTCTAGCCTTCATTTCACCAGTTAGTTAGTTCGATTCTTACCTTGAACATGGATGTAAGTCATGGTTCGGAATCTACTTAGAATTATAGTTAAAATGGTCGTCTTGTGTAAAATGTGAGCGTGCAGCTACAACAAAGCCACACTCCATGTATATAATAAGAGTGTTTATTCTAAATCTCGCTATTGAGAGTAAATTTGATGTCAGCTATTCTGTGACTTAAACATAGTGTAAATTAACGTATATTTTCATCCAATTTTATCAATGAATAACACTGTATAGAAGCACGTTGTATCCAAACTATATATGGAGACTCAACTACTGTAAAATTAAAGTAGATGGTTAAGAAAAGGAATATTCCCTTTTAAAGAATCGTGACAAGTTTACAGATGAAGCAATAAATGTTGAATGTTATATACTCTTTTTTTTTTAATTTTATAAGAGAAATCATGCTAAATATTGCTATTATGAATTTATCAAAAAATTATAAAAAAGTATTAACAAGAAAAATAATTCCGTTGAAGAATTATGGATTTTGTAAAATCAAATTTGATTCATTATTTCTCTTTTCTTAATTCTGTTTAATTTTGTTTATTTTTTTTCTTGTAAAATGACTAATTTTTAGAAAAAGTTTTGTTTTATTTTTATTTATATATTTTTTTACAATACATAACATGTATCCTTTTTACATTCGTACTGGAAAGATTAAAGACTTCTTATGTGACTAAATTTGAATTTGAATATCCGAGTGTTTATTATAACATGATTATAACCACAAAAGTCATTAATACAATATTCATTTTGGTTATTTTGTAGATGTGTAATTTTACTTTTTTTTTAACTCTTTCTGGAAAAGTTGAACTTGAAAATAATGAGTCTAAAAAAAATATTTGTAAAAAATTGCGAAGTTATATAAATGTTTTTCTTATTTTGTAGCCTAAATATTATACGTATACAGATTCTATTCAAATATATTTTGAAATAAATTTTAGACTATAAACTATAACTTAGTCTCAAAAGGACACGCGCAATATCAGGAAAAATAAATGAAAGCTGTGAGGAATATATTATAGCTTGCAGCTGGATAAATAGCTCGATTCATAAATGTACGTCATACATTTGTAAAAAGATATGCATTTCAATTTTAGACTAGATCACTGAGTTTTCATATAAGTATAACGCTTACTGTAATCGTTGACTGTTAATGTTATAAAATTGTTATAATATGATAATGATTAATTTCTGTTTTTAACCATGTTTAAATTAATGTAATTTCCGTAATTCTTATACAAATTATAACTAAATCTTAAATACCAATGTTTCTAACATTAAATTTAAATGTCAGTATACCAAAATTTGTTAATGCAACACTGAATCAACAAAGAGAAAGTTTTAATAGTTCACATCAATTTAGAGTTTCTCTGTCAATTATACATTGAAAAACATTTTCTGTTTCATAATTATCATTATTCACTCACGTTTTGCAATATTAAACAAATCGGAGATGTTTCTCATGTTACTTTTAACTGTGGAAGTTTTTTCCTTTTACCTATTTGAAATGTGTTTTGTAAGATACATTGAAATAACTTTATAACATTTTTTTAAATTTTAATTAAGTAAAAAAACTAAAAGTTGCAGAAATCAAAACAAATAGTTTACTTTTGATTTATGCAACTTTATAAAGTGAATTTGCTTAGTAAAATTTATATTAATAAGACTGTCGTAAATAATATTCTGAATGGATTTATTCATTTAAGCTTTATAAATTAAAATTGTTTTTAATTTTTCAACTAAATTGCTTCTGAAAATTTCATTTGCATTCTTCATATTAACGCTTGACAATTTTGTTTCAGAAATTCCTTAATATCTATGAACTTAAAAATGTAATCTTGTTTTTATGATTCAGATAAATTTTACAGGAAAATTCAGCTTTAATCATGTAATGATAAATTTTCATCATTCTGTTTCATCACAGAAGATATTTGTGTTTATCGGTATTTCCAATATTCCAAAGAAAATTTGTTGTATGCATATAGTTTATTTTAAATTTTTCTAATGATCAGAATGTATTGCTTAGCATTTACTTAGTTAAATTCCTTATTATTCTATTATGAATGAAACAATACTAAAAAATATCTACGTTTTTTGGCAAACCTATTTTGAATATATAAACAAACGTTCAATTAGAAAGAAGAAAATAAATGTTTTCGAATCTAACGTGAAATAACGAAATTGGAAATTCTTTCATTTTCATTAATTTAAATATTATTACTTTTTGTTTGACTATTCAATAATTTCGATAATTATTGATAACTTCTCCAGTTATAAACAAAACACGTGAGTTACCGGTATGGAGTAAAGATATAAATATCTATTTGTTATACTGATCTTTATTGATCAAAAAATGAAATTAAATGGTTGAATTATCAGGAGGGCAAATTTTCAAAATAAAATGCGAGAAAATAGAACAGCTGTAATTGCTAAACTTTCTCTTTCATTTTCTACTAAAGCTTAACCAGAATTTTTCGTAAGTTTCAATGTCAATATCTGTACTTTGTTCCTGTCAATCCAGTTAAAACCAGTTTATCGTTGTTGCGGAATAGTTACTTCTCGGAAATTATGAATTAATACTGCAGTTTGACGGACTACATTTTATTTCCTTTATCTGATTGAGCACCATAATTAGATTTTATTCCTATTGTTGAAAGTATTGCTTAAATTTTGTCTACCGCTTAAAATGCCATAGTTACATTACCTTAAGAAAAAAAGTAATTTATTATTTCATAAATTCAAAGTGAAGAGTTAAGGAGGAAATGTTTATTCTTTTACATAGTGAGAAAATTGTCAAGATTACATCATTGGAATTCGAAATTTTAAAAGTTAATTGAAAAACAAAAACTTCTGTTTCGGTAAAAGTTACTCTGAACTGAAGATTTTATGGAAAGATATGTATCTAACAACTGTATGTGTTGTTAATGACATTTGGCAACGCCAAGCCCGCCGTCACAGAGATTAGGCGAATGAAGTCAGAGAGGGAGCGTCTTCCGTTTTTAAATAGAGCACCCTCATGCGAGAGGGGGAAGTACGACTTTTGGCTCATAGATGGCAGCACCACCTGAATCTTCCAATTTAGAGATTGAAACCAGTTAAGACCCAAAGTTTGGCTCCAACCACCTCCAGAGGTATTAATTTGTATTGGGAACATGGAGGACATTGCGACTCGACGGATTTAACGTGCCCCAATCGCCATTAGTGAATACGATGGATGTTCGGCTAAGCCAGGATTCGAACTCACTACTTTTTGGTGACGAGAATGATGCCCTAACCAACCAGGCCACCGCGGCTACTGTATGTATATTCATTTAATATTAACGTTATCAGTTACTTAGAAATATATAGTTATAGAATTTTTCATTTCAGTTGCAATTATAATTTTCAGATGCTTTTACTGAACTGTTTAATAACCCTCTACTTTTTTTTTTCTTTTTTTTGTATCTCAAGATCAGTTTTAGTAAAATTGTAATGAATTTAAACTCACTCTATAAATTTTATTAAATCAATAAGATATTTGTGAAATAAAATTAATGACTTTAACTAGAATTTAATTTATTACAAATTTACTCTATCAATTTTCTTAAAATATCCAAATATAGGCAGTGATTTTATTGCAAATCAATTAATATTACCAAATCGTGTATTTGCATATTTTCCTTTCTTTTGAAGTGTTCAATCAATTTTATATTTACCAATTTGTTTTTGCTGTGAAACATTGTTGCGAAACATAATCTATAGGATCTATCGGCTTTGCTTACACAGTAAAAAAAGAATTTTTAAAGAAATGTATTAGATTCTCAGATGGTAAAAAAATATCCATTAATTACCTTCACACTTTCTTGGAGTCACTATTTTTGACTGTTGTGTAAAGTGACTGAAATCATAGATATAATGTAAAAAATGCATTAAACTGTTTTCCTAAGCAAATATAGTTATATGAATGCATTCAACTTCATTAATAATCCTTTAATTGTGCACATATATAAATGTTTTCACTAATATGTTTACTAAATTTCAAAAACCAAAACTACTGAAATTGGATATTAAAATTTAAAACAGAAATAATGTCTTTTACTTGAAATAAATTGCAAGCAATAGATGAAATGAGATTGTTTTTCAAAATACGCCTTATATTCGGTGTACCAAATTAAATTTTTGACTTTTCTGATCAAAATGACCACATTTCTCTCTATTTGAGAATTTCTGTATTTTTGAAGAAGCCCGGAAAGGCATAAGTGGGAAAATCTATTGTGATAGTGACTCAAAAGTGTGTTGATCTTTCTCAAAATCAACACACTTTTGAGTCGTTAATGGTAACAAAATTTTAGTTATTAATTTATTACAGTTGCAAATACTATCGAGTTATATGTTACTGTATTGGAAATTTTTTTTTCAATCGCACTATAGCCTGTCTCTACTAGCCTCCTCCCTCTGATTCCGTCTGGAGCAATAGATTGCCTTTGATTACCCCCCATGAAGAAGAATTGGACTTTACTCATCACTAATTTCATGACTCATTGCACTTTTTTCAACATTTACATCGCTTATCATCTATTATTCCTTTTATCTTAATTGTAGAAAACAAGTTTTCTTTGTGCGATTTTGTTTCAAGTAATAAAATTCCAATCACAAACTATAAAAAAAATTAATGTCTCTCATTAGTGAACTATAATAATAAAATTGACAACTTTCGATTGAATGCAACATAACTCGGATAATAATTTCAAAAGACATTTCAAGAATACGAAAAAGCTGTTTTCCCCATTTCTTCAAGTTAAAACAAACGAAAGTGAGTTTTTTAGGTCATTCAATAAATATTATATACATTTAAATGAAAATTAAAATCAAATTGAATACATATTGAGGACAAGTATTTTTGAAAAGGAAAGTCAACAAACTATTTACGATGCAGTCAACTGAATTGCTATTTATGCTGTCAGTTATTATAGCTAAAAAAGTTTATAATTTATTTTAGAATTTTTCTGCTAATATACAATTATGCATTTTAGATGTTAATTCTAACATATAATTTTAATTTTCATTTACTGTAAAATCATTTAGGAATTATCCTGTTTATTTTTTTTTAAAGAAATGACTGTAAATGAGTCGTGAAAAAGTATTTTGATTATTCTTTTAATTATGCTTAAATTTATTCAATATATATTATTTTGCATCAGAAATTTTCATATCAATTTATATGATAAAAAAAAATTCTAGCTCATTTAGTTCTAATTCTTTAACAATTACTGTAATACATGATCTGATTTTTGGA
Organism: Latrodectus geometricus; assembly: GCA_026290005.1. Taxonomy (NCBI): domain Eukaryota; kingdom Metazoa; phylum Arthropoda; class Arachnida; order Araneae; family Theridiidae; genus Latrodectus; species Latrodectus geometricus. Next base: position 11,153 of record JAPDSC010119313.1, read on the forward strand.
AATCATCTGCAATGACATTTCCAATCCAGTATTTCGATAAAGAGAAAAAGGTGGTAATTGTTGTTTCGTTTTGTATATCTTACCACCCCATTTAAATTACGCCAACTGCAACAACAATTTCTTCATTAGAAATTGCTGGTTGATATAGTTAATTATGATATAGTTAGTTAATATGATGTACTGGTCCGTGGAACATTAATGATGAATCATTAATCTTCATCAGTGAATTTCTTTTAATTTTTCTCTATTTTAAATCTAGATAAAAATTAAAAGTAAATACAGCTAAAATGATAGTATTAAAAATATTAAGAATGTCTATACTTTTACACATTGAAATAAAAAATTTTAGCTTGTAAGCATACACATAGAATTAGTCATTTAGATTTCAATGCGCATTTACCTACCAAATGCATTAATGTTAAACGTATATAAATTTATTTGTTGATAAAAAAAAAGAATGAAAATTTATAAAAATCTAAAAAAATATTAAATATGAAGCAAATGTTAAAAAATTATTATTATTTACTAATTTATTTCTATTTTCCAAACGCTTTGTTAAAGAGATCCGTCTGCGAAAACCTTTTCAGAACTCAGTGATTCACTGGTTTCAGGGGCAAGGAATAAGGTACAGGAAACTTGAGAAGGTTAAGAACCTTGTTTTACAGAGAGCAAGTTAAGACACTAGAGAAAAGAGGCAATTTAGAGCAAGTGGGTCAGTCCGGAAATGGAGCAAATTGAATTCTCCTTTTCCGCTGAAACGTTTACCGCGATTGTGAGAAGTTTTAACAATCGTTGACCGATCCTCTAGGTATGAATCCCCTTTTAATTTGTTCCGCTCTCGAGGGTAGGGCATGTCAACTGACCGTGTCCATTTGTGTCATAACGAAGATGATATTGGGAAATTGAAATAAGACGTTTAAAAATAATAAGTATTTTACAAAATTTGATTTGTTTTAATTAGAAAATAAAGTACAAATGTCATCAATTGCTTTGGGGACATAACATATTTTATTTAAAGGACATATTATCACATAATGTAAATTTACTTATTTCTTAAGTTATAAATTATATGATTATGGAAACAGTTGAAAACAAAAAATAACATGAATTATAATTTATGATAAATTATTTCCAATAATTTATAGTATAATGTATATCTATAGTATATTTTATAGTATATTGTATTTTATTCCAATATATATTATAAAATATTGAAAAAAATAATATGGAACATTCATATAATTTTCGAAACAAATGATTCAGGAAATATGATTTAGATGATATCTATAAGAATGATTTCCTATGCGTTGTAAACAGATAGATTTTTAATAGATAATTTTATATGTCAATTTAATTGCTTCATATTTTTCACAAATATAATTAATTCAATAGCCTCAGTTAAAAAAAGTAAAAAGTTTTTTTGTAAACTATAAACTAGTGGCAAACAAGATAAAATCATGAATATTTTGAAACAAAAACAAGATTTGTTTAGAAAATAGATAAAAAAAAAAATAAAATTTTTAACTCAACAGAATAATTTTATCAACATATACGACAAATATTTTAAGTTATAACAGTTTTAATCAATATTAATTTTGCTTTTAATTGATCAATTTAATTTTATATGATATACATAAAAATGTATGATAATTTAATGTAATCTGGGAAATCTACATGTTCCAAAATCATCCAATTAGAATGTTTGCTAAAATTCTTTTGGTTAAAAAATATTTGATATCTTACGTAAAATAATTACTTCTATATTAAAAATATTTTAACAGCATCCGGTTAAAAAATTTTATGTTAGAATGGAATTTTAATATATGCATGCATAAATAATTTACTGACCTTTTAATGAAAAGATTTAGTACAAAAAATGTTTTTATTCCTCACTGAAAAAATCTTTTCACAGTGTAAAAATGACAATGAGAAAAAAATCTTTTCACCACAATGAATTTGTAAAAAAAAAAAAAAAAAAAAAAAAAAAAGAATAAATAAATAAAAAAACGTGGGTGCAATTTTCAAAAGAAATTTTCAGCTACAATATGGCTTAAATACATAATATTTCCACAACTAACACAATATTCTTAAAAAGACATTAAATTTTAATTTATAGTAGTGAACAGTTGCTCAATTATTTCTACAATTTCATTCATATTATTCATAATTATAGATTTGTCACAATGTTTACTTTTCACAGCATAAATTTGCTGAAAATTTATTCGTAAATGTTGTTTTCAGTTTCTTAATCTTTTTAAGGATGATTTTACGAGTTGTTCAGTTATTTAAAAAGGAAATTTGATTAATCCATATTAACTAACAATAAACGATGCTAACGTTAACGGCAAAGCAAACTTGACAACATTTTTTTATTCATAAATAAAATTTATATCTTGTTTGCATGTGTGATTTGAATCTGTTAATTAGTCTTTTTAATAAATTTATACAATGCTATCTGAAATTATGCCCATAAATTTGTGTTCCATTTAATTATTTTAATTTTTTTCAACTAAAGGCATTTGACATTAAAAAGAATGTTTCATAGTTCGTATTTTTTCTACTAGTTAAATAAATTGATCCAAATTTAAAAATTGTTTTGGGTTCAGATTTTAACACAGTTAAGATTTGTCTCAACCAAAACGAAAATGCTGCAGTAAGAATTATTTGAAACTGAAATAAATAAGTGATCCATTACTCAAAAGTTTCATAATTTCCTTTTGCAATAATTTAATTTAATATGATTTTATGTTTCAATAATCTTTATTATGTTATTAATTATTAAATAACATAGCTTTCCTAAGATATAAAAATAAATACAAATATTACAACTTATTTAACATTATCTTTTTAAAAATATAACATGTGACTTCTTTATGTATTAATCATGTTAAATTTTAATCTTTGCATCTATATAGAGCAACCAAGAATTGTCGGAAAAGCTGCTTAATTTTCTATGCACTCTTTTATTGGACAATACTAACACAGTTCATTCAAAGCAATTTTAGACCTATTAAGAACATATTATGCTCCATATTTTCAAAACAGAAAGAAGTAATAAGGTGGACTTTTGCATTGTTTTACGACGCAATTAAGGAATGAAACATTATTTAAGATTAAAATGCAATGTTCTTATCAGCGTTTGGATATTTAGAACACGTCTTGAAAGTGATGTGTAGGAGAGTGATTTATGAAATTAATTAATCATTAATGTATCCTCAACGATAAATATTGAGCAAAAGAATACCAATAAAAAATTATCCAATAAAATAAATAAATTTTAAGTAATAAAACATTATTTATTGCTAATTAATTATGGCAATTGTGAAGTAGTTATGTCAGATGGATGATTGTGTAATACTAAACTATAGACGAAGTTTTCTTGGAAGCAATTAGACGCTTTTTCACAGCTGCGTAGTAGTCTCGCTTAATATACTCAAATGATAATGATTAATTGTATTTGTGTTTTCGAAATCATGCTTCGTTAATTACTTCTATTGAATCATAAAAAATAATATTTTTGGAATGAATCAAAGGTTGTGTGCAATATTTTATTTATTAAAAACAAAATGGGTTTAAATTATAAATCCAAAAATCAAAATAAACTTTTCTCAGTTGTTTCGCTAAACGTAATTCCTTTTTCTCAAAATTTTATTGTTTATCAAACAAATAATTTATATGAATTATTTTTTAAAAATTATTAAATAAACTATTAGTTTTGTTTAAATAATTATTCATTAGTTTCAATTCTAAATTATATTTCATTTCAGATGATAAAATACGGTTTCTTTGATATTTTTAATATAACTAACAGTGAATATTTAGTAATTTTAATAAAGTTGTCTTTACTTAAAAGTGCTAATAATTATTAGTACGACACAGATAGTGGTAATTATAATAAAAGTTAAATATTTTTAATATCTATTGTAGCCAAGTCAGTGTAACTCTTAAGGAAATAGGGTAATAATGATAAATATGTTTTATAATTAATAATGAGAATTGTAAATTATATTTTGTACAAGATTAAGAAAATTAAATTTTTAAAAATTAATATATGAAAATTTTTTGACTAAATTAAAATAAAAATTTAGATATGGAAGATTTAATAAAATACATATGATTGGTCAAATTAAGCTGTGATTATCGCAGACGTTGAATCAAATGCATTTGAAACGATTCGAAGGTATTTTCATTTTTTGTTAGTTAAAGATATCAGTTTATAGAACATTGAGTCAAAAATGTTAGCCCTGAACAAAGAAGCTTAATTTGACAAATACAAAATAATATAACGAAATAAAATTTGTCGTTTAAAAAAATCATACTTCTGTATATAATTTTTCATCATAGTATTTTGTTACTCTAGTGGTAATAGAGACAAATAAAAGTATTAAATATATGTTGATAAAAAAACTGTTTTATTGGTTTTCTTCCCATTTAGAACCTCTTTAATTAAAAATAGTGATCTAAACAATTTTTAGATTTTAAAGAACATGATTTTTTCGAAAAGTTAATGACTTATATTAATTTTAAAAAATTAAACGTTATGATTGAAGAAGATGCCTATTATCATCAACAAAGTCCTACAGTAAGATCAGAAATGCAATAGTATTTTTTATAAAACGTTGATCAAAAGTTTGTAAAACAATAAAAAACAAAAAAATGAAAGTTTATCTTTTTTTTGCATAATAAGCTAAATTTTATGTGCAGTAATTATTTTTTAAAATTTCTTTGATAGGGTTGTTAACAAGAAACTCTTATTTTAAATTACTATTTAAACTGAATATAATAAATAGAAATTAATTGTTAAGCAATGTAATATGTGAGAACATCAAAATAATTTTATAACAGACACTAAAGTTCATTTTCTAAATAAGCCTTGAAAATTTGGATTTCTAATTTCTGTTAAACATTTTTTCTGTTAAAATTGTTATACGTAACCGTTATAAATGTAAATATTAAATCTACATTTATTTTGCTGATTTTAAAGTCTTCTGAAGATAAATTTCTTCTGAACATACTTTGTGAACTTTTGCAGATTATTAGTAAATAATCTCAATAAATGACACAATTTGCAGATTTTTTAAAAATTTCACATTTTTATCGCTAACAGAGCATCGATGACGAGATTATAATTCATTTCACACCGAGAACGAGAAATAAATCATTTTAAACTCATTGATATCATGGATAGGAATGATGTAAGGGTGGATTAAAATTCCTCGTCAAACACCAATGAACAAGAGCGTGAAGTTGAAAGCACAAATTGAAAGGAGGTCATGGCAAACAATCCCGAAATTTTTAATTTCTTTCATTTATTTTATCCTATCAATTCTTCACAAACGTGTTATTAACTTTGGACTGTTTAATTATAAAAAATAAAGGAATCTGTTCAATTAGAAAATTAAATTTTTTTATCCATTGAAAGTTCTAAAGTAAAAAATGAATTTATCCTGATACTGTATTGTGCGGATGCCATATCTCATAGTTAATAATTACAGGTGTAATTGAGCTTTCACAGTTTAAATTACTGGGGTTCATTAGAAGAACACGTTAATCAAATCCAAAAAAAAAAACCCAAAATAATTTAAAAAAAAAAACAACTTTTTGCTATGATTTTATTCAGATTAATTAAAAGAACTTATAGGAAGTGTATGATTTCTTTATCGAAATTCGGGCATACGAATTCGCATAACAGAGTAAAAATGTATGTAATAAGTTAAGATTCCTTCATTTTAACCACTTAAGTGACAAATGGATAAAAAAAACAGATGTCACTTAATGGACTTGTTGAAATGTCATTTAATAGACTCGTTGAAACAATGAACACGTATATCATTTTATGTAAACGTAATAAATCAAAGGAAATTGAACATAGAGATGATAATTTATATCAGTTTTTCACAAATTTTATACATATAGAGCACTCGATACAAACAATGTTTGGAATAAGATATGAACCTCAACATTTATTGCTGAATTCAAATCATTTCCTTATATAACATTAAAATTTTGCAGCTTTTTCATTACTGTTGATTGTAAATGCGCAACATGTTCTTAATTAATTTCTATTTTTAAATAAGGAAAGGTAAAAGAAGCAACCATTTTATTAAAATATATATTGAAAAATATCTTTTGTACAATACATCTTTCTTAAAATATAGGCTCTTTATTTAGGAAATAGGTTCTTTAGTTTTATTTATTTACAGAAAATTTTCATTACTTTTCATACGCACTGTGTTCTTCATTAACTTCTACTTTTTAATAAGGAATCCACTAATCAAGATGAATTCATGGAAAAACTAATACCTTGCATAATACAACATCTTCTTATCATGTAAATTTCATGCGTATTACCAATCGTCTTCTTTTTATTTTTATTGGCTATCAATGACATTATATATCTATTTTGGTTGACGGTGATCAATAAAATTTTTATTACAGTAGAGATTTATTTACCAGGAAAATGCAGTATAAAAATTTGTGAACAATTATTTTGACGTCATTCCTTTTCAAATTAATAAATGAAACATTACTTATTTCTTTCTAAAAATATTTATATTTCAAACTTATTTTTCATCTAATATCATTTTAACTTCATAGCTCTTTAAAGTATACATTTTGTTAAAAATTATTATTATGATAAATTATCTTTGACAAAAAATTATGATATATTTTAAGCATAGAATTTAATAAATTAATATTAAGTGTTGTTGAAAAAACAACATTTTGACATTTTAATGAAAATTTAAAGCATTTAATTCGATATTTTAATGGATGGTTGGTTGGTTTTTATGGCGCAAGGTCCAAAAAGGACAAGCTGCGCCAATATTTTAATGGAAATGTTAAGCATTTTCCATGATTGTGAAAAATAAAAGGATTTGCAATCATACTAAAATAATTTTAAAATATCTGGTTAGGTTTACGGATTAAAATAATCATAGTTATATTATTTTATTGTATAAATGTAATTCATTCATTCCATACACTGAAAATTCTATTCAACATACTGACTGAATGTAATTTTCATTTCCTAATCCACTTGATCGGATTTCGAATCGTCAAAAAAGTTATACGCTTTATTCTGATAGAATCCCAAACATGTTTGTATATGAAAATCACTTGCGAAATTTGTTTTTAAATTTCACTCCAGATAATCCGTTAATATTCGAATAAGTTACAAATTCTATAAATTAAAATTTTTAAAAGTTCTCAAATTATAGATTTTGAACAACAAATTTAGACCTTTAGAGGAATCCTACACAGATGGAATTATCCATTCCTCATTTTGCACGATAACAACTTCATTGAGCTCCTTGTTGCTCTTCAGTTTAAATGGAAATAGAACTCCGAATAATCTAATTTTTTATTTTAAAACAATGCTTAAGATTTTTAGTCCGATATTTTTTATAATTAATTTGTCCCTTTTTAGACTAGAAGGTTAATGTAAGCGTTATTTATGGTTTAAATCGGACTACGAACCATAACAGTCTCAAGTTCGAAGTTTCATTCGAATTCAGAAATTGTTGAATCTGAACGTTGACTATTCAGAAACTAGAAACTTCAACTTAATATTTTTTTGGTAAACAACATACTACAGTTAGTTTATACTGAATTATATTATGAATCAAACTGTATTACAATATTTTCCTAATTTTTTGTTATTGTAAAATATTGAGTCACATAACTTGTATTTTAGATATAAGCAAATTCTAAACGTACTATTCAATAATAAAATGAGTTTTGATTGACGTTCGCATAATAACAGAAACTGCAGATCATCGCTGAAAGTATCTGTTTGAAATTGATTACCATTCTTAAAAATATAAAAGAAATTCTTATATTTTACGTCAAAATATCTAAATAACCTATAAGGATTATTAGTTAATATAGTACAGTTTTATCTTGGATGTATTCTTCCGGATATTTTATGAGACTTTTTCGCTCACAGAATTTTTTTTTCTTAAATCTCATCAATCATCCTCTTTCGCGTCTTTGTTTTCCGAGGATCACTTGCTTCGGTTCCCCGTTTTTAAGAAGGAAAACAATGGAAGTGGCGTCTGGAATTGATTGCGTGCCCCTTTTTTTCCTATTGTATTCGAACACTGAAAACCTTTTTAATAGAAAAAGCAAGGTTATTGACTTTTATTTGAGACTCGTTCCCTCGGACATAAACGGAAGTATTCCTGAAAATGGGTGAAAAAAGAGAAGTTTTACCGTTCGAAATACATAAATTTTACATTTTTCAGCGTTTTTCTTCCGCAGAGATGAAAGGATTGGAATTCTGGAAACAAGGTTAAAAGAAGCATTCCTGGGTTACATACTTTTACTGAACTTTTTAATTTCCAAATATTTGGAATTTTCCGCTGTATTTCCCTTTTTTATTTATCCAAATGGAGCTTCCAAAATTCCAAATATTCATTTTTTAAAATAGCAATTTGATTTGGAGAAAACAAAATGGAATATAAAATTCCTGAAAACGTAATTACTATGAAAAACATTAATGTTTTCTCTCAAAAACTAAATACACGTATATTTAATTTCATTCATTTAATTCAATTTTAATCCATCATTACTTTCTAAATGCTAAATTTATTAGTTTCTAATGCATCAATATCTGTTAACAAGTAGTTTTTCTGGAAATTTAAATTCAAAGTAATAATTTATAATTTTTATTTTTTAAAAATAAAAATTATGTAATACATAATCATATTTCTGAAAAGTGTTGGGGGTACTTCATATAGAAAAATGATAATATGTAATAAGATTTTAAGCAATATCAATATAACAGTTAGGATTAGTAAAAAATATTCAAAATTGCACGTGAAAGCATGCACATTTAAATATTCTTATTAATATTTTACACAAGAAAAAACACATGCAATTATAAGTTTTTGAACATTGATACGATATACTCTGGGTAACTAGAATCTCTTTGTTTTGCGTTTAAAAAAATTATTAAATTACTACTCACTCGTGAAATTTTTTAATACTCTGATATCACGAAAGCTCTGTACTTTAAATTTTTTATTGCTTCATATTAAAACAAGTCGTTGAAGTTTCATGGTATGTACTGAAGTACGTTTTTTGGTATTTTTTGTAAAATAAAACATAAATGTTAGTAAATTGAAAAAAAAACATATTTTCTAATGATTGCAGTAATTTTTATTGAGATTTTATATAACATAAATTATATTTTGTTATAAATATTTAATAACAAATACCTCTAAAATAATTCATGCAAAAAAATGAGCAAGTTTTTATTCACACACACAAAATAAATATAATAAATAACATGAAAAAACCCACAATTTGAAACTTTTTGTATAAAAAAATGACTTTTTATTAAGATTTCGCATAAATAAATTAAAACAAATATTTTAGAAATAATATTAAAAAATTAAGTTAAAATTTAAATCTGAAATTTGTGTTCATTAAGTTTTCTTACTTTTAAAATAAAAGCTTAAGTGGAAAAACATTAATCTTTCTTGAGGAAAATATTTGGAAAACGAAATTAATAAAAATTATTGATAAAATGCAAAGTAATATTAATTATTTGTTAGAAAAATTCTACAGGAATCAGATTTGTGTAGATTTAAGACTAATTAATTTAAATTTTTTCATAGTGCTAATGTTTTATTATATATTTTTTTTATTATTATACTAAATATACTCTAAAATAAAGACTATTATTATTATGAATAACAATAGAAGTTAAAGCTTTAATGTAAAATTGTAAACACTGAACTCAGTTTTATAAACTATATTATGTGTGCCAACATAGTAATACTATGCACATAATATCGAGTAAGTTAATATTCATATATATTTAAAAAAAATTGATAATTTAAAATTTTGAAAAATTATTAAGAGTATCTATAATTATTCTTTTTGAAGAATAATGCATTAAAATTTGGATTTAGCATATATATGTAATTTATGCTATAAATAATTAATCTTTAAAGATAATTTTAGGCACTGTAATAAATTTACGATTTACTTTTGAATTTTTGAGCATAATCACCGAAAAACACTTCATTTTCATAAATTTAAGTTGAGATCATCTTCAACTGTTTTATATTTGAATCATCTAAGAAAATACAATTAAATGACAGTTAAATGAAAAAGGAATATTCTATTTTATATGAATTATGTGTGAAATTCTTTTGATGTCGCCGTATACTGTTTATCTTCAGCTAATTATAGAAGGAATTTCGACTATAGCACATAAATAAATCGAATGAAAAAAGAGAAAATTCTGCGTATATGAATTTGTAGGATGAAGGATGATGTTATAATCTGTTTCTCTGAAACTTCCACAGTGGAATTGTCTTTCAATTAAAGAAAATTTTTTCATACATCCAATAAACTTCAATGCAAGGAAAATTATATTGAAATTACTGGATAAAAAGCTTAAGTTTTCTTACTTAAAAATATAGATATATTGTATGATTAACATTTTTTTAACTTACATAAGCAATGAAAACGTAACCATTTTTAAAAGGTATATTATCTATTCAATGATTCTGATTTTTCAAACAAAATTAATAAATTTCTCATTATATTTGTCTAAATTAAATGAAGCTTATTATTAAAATTTTGATCTAAGAATATTGTGTGTTGTTAGCACAAAAGTGTTTAAAAGATACGTCAGTTGAAGTATGTTAAAAGCAAAGTGAGATTTTTAATGATCGAATTTTTTAACCTGCATTATTATCAATAAAATGAAAATTCTACTAAAAATATAATAAGTAAAAAAAGCATTTTACTCACTTTATCATCTTAATATTTATGTTTATCCTGAAAAAATTTTAAACTATTTCAATGAATTATTTTACTTAAATGTTAGAAAATTCCGCATTAATATAAACGCTGTATTTTAAGTAAATGACTTAAAAAATCTAAAATTGATCAGAAAACACCTTAATCGCTTCAACATATTGCTTATGATATTTAGCATATCAGTAGTATGAACAATGTACAGACAGCTTAAAATTAAATTATAGGTGAGAAAAGTTGAAAAAAAATTATTATCATGAATATACTTATATTTATTCCCTAAAAGAAAATGACACGCCTTATATTTATTCTATGTTATAAGAACTATCGCATTAACAAAATATTAAAATAGAAAACAAAAATTTTATCAATAAAATAGTTGTTCTATTGTAAATTGTACCATTAGTTTATGATAATTACTATCAGTTATGAACCCTTCAAAATCTGATTCATTACTATCCAAATCAAAAAGATTTCGCAAATTCTAATCTAAATTATATAGTCCAGGGATATATGCAATTTTACTGTGAAACATGCAGATATACTTTCAGCATATTTAAATCCTTGTGTTACTGATGATTTTCACTGGTTTTGAAGATAGAAAGAGCACTTTTTACTTTTTTTTTACAAATCACCATAAAGTAATTTTACTTTTTAAGTGCAAGAGAGAAAGAGCAACATTGTTAAAACATTGATAAACATATGAACAGAGGTGCTTCCTCGAAAATTATGGTACCAAAAATTCAAGAAAATTTAATCGGCAAATAGAATAAATGAATTTTGTTTTAACATTAAGGCCAAATTTGTTACATACAAACAGATTTAATCTCATAATATGTTTCTAGAAATTTTCCTTCTTATTAAAGTTTTTTTATTTCCCTTTCAGAGTCACATCACAAGGATTTAAATAAAAAAAAAAACAATGTCATTGTTTATGTATTCCATATTATTACTACAAATATTACAGAAAAAAAATATATTAACAAGAATGAAATTGCTTTCTCATTCGACAATATTTACACATTTTTGAAACAATGAATGATGGCTCCTTTCGCTCAATATAAATTAAAAATCCATGACTACAATTTTGAAGATTATAATTTCTTGAGAAAAGATTTTAAGAAATTTTGTGTGGTATATGTGGCAAAAAGCAGGTTACGTTTACTCATCTGTATTTGTAAAATATAATTAGAACACATAAAATTAGAAACGGGTCTGATCATCATTCGAATGCGAAATATATTTATATAATTTTAATATCCTGATCTCAAGAACACATCTTGTCTCCTGAGTTTTACATTTAAACCATAAAATGTAAATAGAATTTTGATTTACAGGCATAATAGTTGTAATGTAGAAAAATCTACTAACATTAAAATAGGGGAATATTAAATTTTTATGCATATTTGAAACAAAAAGGATTTGTTAAGTACAAATGCTATCTAAAATTTAAATTTTAAAATCTAATGTTTCCACAGTTAGAAGATATAAATTTAAAGAAAATGGTTTATCATAACAAAAGAAATGAAATTGAAAATGAATATTCACTAAATTATTGAAATCTAGTTTAAAAAATTATCTTGCTGTTAAATTTTCGCATTTGAATAAGTTGACAAAACAAGTAAGTTAGCAAATTTATACATATATATATATATATATATATATATATAGTACCTTGAGAAAATTCATTACTTACAATCATTGTTCAATCAATGTTTAAAATTGGCTATGGATGACATTTTTTAAGCCTTTGAATTCATTGATCTTTTCTTTACTTCAAAATTCTGGGAGAACTTTTTATGCAGTTGTTGTTGTACCTATTATCACTCTTTGAACTTGTTTTTTTAAATATATATATATATCAAAGATAAAAGAATTTAAGTCTTTTATTATGTACTTTTTTGCATTCATTTAAAATGTTTTAAAAAGAGATGATAAATAGTCTTTAATATAACTTGCTTAAAGTAAATGTTATTCTCTGTTTCTTGATATGATTATTTGCTTTGCATGACAAACTCTAATAAACCAACCAATGTGAATATTTTTTAAAAAAATAATAAGTTCAAAGAGTGATAACAGGTACAACAAATGCATAAAAAATTAAATATGACATTTTGTTTCCCAAACAAACGGGACTTAAGTTGACGGAATGAATAAATCTTTGAAGACACCATTACAGTTTGGGAATGTACAACTAAAAAGAAAAATCTAGGCCGATCAGAACATCCGAACCTTAATCACTTTAGAACAAGAGTTCGTTTTTCTGCGAATATAGAATACAATAAAGTCGTTACTGCTCAATGACGAACCCTTACTAACAACCGCTCATCAGTGCAACATCCTATTTTTTAAATCCGCTTCTAATTTTATTTGATGTGTTTCTGTTTCTTTTCGTTTCCCACAGCAAAAACATTAACACGATTACTTTTCTAATGACTTAAAAATGCCCACTATATTTGACTACATGAGCTTTAGGAAACTACTCTTGTAAGTCCGTAATTGATGCCACCTTCAAATGAGAAATAGCCTTGTTACTCATACTTTATAATATATGAGTTTAAATTGAAAAATAAGGTCATTCATATCATTTGACTAATTTGATAACTATAGCTGTGATATATATATATAATAAGTTTATATGTCATAATAGCATTTACAACAATATCAATTTTATTATGATTTATAAATAATTAAATGCATATAAAAGATACAATGTTGTATTTTATTATTAATTAAAAGTTTGTTATTCAACTAATGAATAACTATTATTAATCATTTATAGTTAGTACACATAATTAATGCAATTGCATACATAATTAAAGATAATTATTAATATACAATTTTCACTGTGCAGTAAATTTTACTTTTTTATTTTTGTATTTATTGTTATTATATGCAGTAATTTTTACTTATTTTATTTTTACATTATATTTTTCTTTTTAGTTAAGCAGAATTTCATTTATAAATTTCTCATGTTTTTAAAGAAATCAAAAGTCATAAGTTTGATACTGAATACTAAGTCATAGTTTCTTTCACTTCAAAAAAAATTTTTTTTCAATGAAATTTTTGTTTCATATTCATCATTTTCTGAATTCCTGGAATTTTTGCTGAAAGTGAGTGGGCTTGGAGTTTGACTGTTTTTCAGGGAGTACTTTTCATAAAAGTCAAATCTTCTACATAAAAATATTTTAATTATATAAATGATGAGGATACTGAAATGCATTCTTATTTTTGAAAACATCTTTATATTAAGCTAAAAAGAATTTTGAAGTCATTATTCAATGATAATATAAGGAAATGGATAAATAATTACCCTTTCTTTGAATGAATATAATAACTAAAGTTTTTAAGCTAGATTCATATGTAGTCTTTAGAGACTTAGCATCTCTGATATACGAAATTGTTATTAACTGTAAATAAAGTTCCCATGTGAACATAATAAATTTCACACTGTAAGTTTTAAATTTATATATCTTTTTGTACAAAGTTATTCGAAATAATTAAGAATTGTAGTTACATGATTTTATGAAAACAACTTTATTAAAAATGTTGTCAGAAAAAGTTCCAGTTTTCAACATTTGCTAAATACTTAGCACAAAATTGAAATACATTTATAAATTACATATAGTTTCTAATTGTTACAAAGAAATGAATCATAAAATTTTACATTTTTACTAAAGATGTATTGTTTAAAAATATTTCTACACTGCTGTAATATAATAGAAGCTAAAATGCAGAGTTTAGTGATTAGCAGCTCGAAGATGCTGTTATAATTAATGTTATCCTCTTAAGATTTTTGAGAGTCAATACACTACTTAATTTTTTTACTTAATTTAATTTTAAAAAGGGAAAATTTCCAATAATAAATGTTAATGAGCTTAGCAAATTATTCATTCCTTTTATTAATGACAGATTTGACTTAATCAATTTTTATTTCCTTCCAAATGCATAAATGATTTCTTTTAATCAGCAAAAAGACACTATCACATAACACATGTACCGAATATTAAAAAATAAATGAATCTGATTTAGTAATTACAAGTCAGCATAAATAATTGGTTAATCAATAACATACTTTCTATTTATAGTGATTGTAATTTTATTATACCGTTACTTTAATAAAAAAAAATTTACAATATAAAATTGAATTTGCGCAACAATAATTCTCCTTAATACTTTTTTAAAATATAAACTATAGAATTGAATTGGACAAAATAAAATTGAATTTATATGAAAGGAATTATTTAAGCAATCGAAGTAAAGTTAAAATAAAAAAGAAATTTTTCTGATCCAACATTAAATTTTTTTAACAAAAATAACATTTTTTTTTTTACTATCCCTACTTTTATTAAAACTTTTTTCTCATAAAAAATAAATCAAACTATTGTTCATTCTTAAGAGTAACAGATTTTTTTCCAAGATTTGGGGATCTGATGTATTTCTAGTTCTAGACTTGTTAATGATTCATAACATGATTCTAACTATAACTCATTGTTAATTTTTATTTATAGTTTGTCTGATGTTCTTGAATAGTATTTTTCCTCGTGGAATACCTTTCACTATTCTTTTTATGAAAAAAAAAGATAATTTTCCTATAATTTTATCCGTTATCCATTTCAAGGCTTTGAAGGACAATGCTTCATTTTCTAAGTGTATTTTCAGTCAAAATTATTTTTCGTTTCGAATACTGATAGCTATTTTTAGGTGTTCTTGACTTTATTCTTTCATTCTACAGAGCTTTAAAGGTTTAATCTCAACATATGGTTACATCTGAAATGAATAATCATTTTTTCATTTTACAAAGATAGTTCATTGCACTCAAGTTTTAGATTAACATTTACATTTTTCTAATAATCTGGCGCTTTTGTAAAATAAAAATAAAAAATTGAACCAAAAAATGTAACATAATAATTTAAATTGGCTCATATTTTTATTTAATTTGTTCTGGAAATTATGTAATAAGCAAACTAGTATATTCTATTTAAAGTAGTGTCATAATGGTTATAAAACAAAAGAAATTATCCGTAACAACAAAATAATAAAATAATCTTCTCGTCCAAGAAAGGAGACGGTGATTCTTTTACCCTTTTTTAAATTGTCATGTAATGTAACCGCTAGAAATAGAAAGAAAATATTTATGATATCGTATTCTTCCTTCTTTTTACTTTTTATTAATATGATTTTTTTTTTCTTTATTTTTTGAAAATAACAAAACTTACTTTTTTTTCGATTTTCTAAAAAGTATTGATTTTGCCTATTGTAGCGTTTGCACTTATGATTTTTCCAAATATCTGCTGGTAGGAAATGCCGTGGAATGTGGATAAAAAAAATATATCGATTTCAATAGTTCATAACTTGGCGATTAAAAATAATTTTCAAGTATTCCATTCATTCGATTTGTTTTTTAGCTGATCTATACCTGATACCTCACTCGCGGTGCAAAAAATGTTTAAATATAGCTAAATAAATTGTAAACATCATTATTTTCCCAAATTGCAATTTCCCTCGAAAGACTGTACACATTTTCCACTAGAAGATATGACCCATTAGACTACAATTTTAAAGCAATATGTTGATATAACAGTAAAAGCTGAAAATATGTTAGGAAGTATAATATATGCTTTTAATATTAATCCTTTTACAGAGGGAAGTTTTTGCATATGAGATGTTTGCCCATAGAAATTTTATAATGAGGATACTTAAATTTTGCGTGAAAATTCCTAATATGAATTGTAAAGATTATATTACATGCGTTTATATTTATTTTTTCTAGAAAATGGTGAAAAAATACTATGATTTTTCAGAGTGATTTGAATATTAGGACTAAAATTTAAATATGAAAACTTTATTCCTTGAGATGTTGATCAACCATTTTATTTAATGACATAATAATTTGAAAGTTTCGTGTCGCCAATCAGTTTCCCTTTCAACAGGTGGAGAAAAATAAACACGCTCCACTTCGAGAGCGGGACCCGGAGGCACCATAAGTGAATGTTTGTGAAGCAATTTACGTCGCCTGAAAATCGTTTCCTTTGGCGATCCCACGCAGGAGACAGCCAAATCTCAGTTTCGCCACCTCTCATTTTTTTGAGGCGATTGATATTCCATTCTCATGGAGATGACCTAGATCAAAGCAGCATCTCTCTTGCTCATCCAACCGGAAACTTTTCCGACTGGGAGGAAACAGCTCCACCTAGCAGTAGTCATTCTCAAATGATGACCATATAAATTACTGCATCGCCGCCTTTGGCGACTGAAACTTGAACTTTAATTCACAAATTGTGTTGAGTCCAGATCAATGATCCTCTGTTCAGTGCGAAGAGGCTGGATTGTTTTAACGAAAGTTCCTTTGTTTTGTCATAAACATATCAATTTTTTCTACATTTGCATATTCTTTTTAAAAAATTTATTTTTCTTTCTATCTTTTACCGTTGTGAACAATCAAACAGTAAAAGTTATTATAATTTCAAGAACATAAGTTGTCAATACAAATAATTTAGAGTTTGTAATTTTGTGATGGAAATGAACTGTGTAATTAAATTACACTGATTATAAATCATGATAATTTTAAGAATAATTTTTTTATTAATGATAATGTAATACATTTATTTATAAAGTTCAAATAAGAAATGAAGACATGGGAAAATTTTTATTAGGCGATTAAACTAAGCAAATATTTTTTTAATATTTAAAGAAAGTAGTATGCTAATGTTGAACATGTATACTACAAAATTGAAAAACAAGTAATAAAAAAAATCAGAGTTAAATTCCTGGTATTGAAATAATTTTTTACTTTCAGCATTTACCTCAGGGTATTTTTGTAATAAACTGAACGTTACAGAAAACTTTTACTCGGTTTGGAAATAAATTATAATTTAAAATCAATTGATACAATTTTTCCGTGCGTAGGTCAACAATATAAACCAATATAGAAATTCATAAAAAAAAATCATAAAATGAGCTGATATAAAGTGTGGTATAAGAAGGATAAAAACATTTATTTGTTTTTATGTTTCCTTTTCTCACAAAATGATTTTGGAATTGTGGAAAACACTTAATTGATATTGAACTCATGATAAAAGCGGAATGAAAGGTAGGCTTTTGGCACAGGAAAATAAATCAGTAATCAAGCATGACTAATATATTTGAAATTGGGACAAATTTGTAAGCAGGTTTAAAATGAGTTCAAAGAGCAAGTCAAAATGTATTGAAAAATCTATCTCTATATAAGAGATTTTAAAAATAAATGTGTATTAAGCTAAAAGTGTTAATTCTGAAATAATTACTTGATTCTATAAAGCCATAAATTTTTATGAATTAAATTGATTATTTAATTGAATGAGCTGAGAAAGCAAAATAATTTTTTATGATGAACTGATAAAATATGTTATTTTATTGAAAGTACATTTATTGTGTTAAAACGTATGAGAAGCTATATTTATAACATAATTACGGCAACAAAGAAACAAATTAACGTACAAATTTTGCACTTTTAATTTAACCTTTACAATTTTGATGGCTTAAATTCATCATTTCTTTCATCGCATCATTGTCCGACAGAGAGCGAATTTATTTTTGGGTAATCTGAAAAAGAGAGTCATTTAAAAGAATCACCTGATTGCTAGTGGAAATAATGACAATATAAATACATGATAATCACTTCAGAAGTCTTAAGCTCGAAAAAGAAAAGCAAAATTGTGAATAAATTTATTAATGCTTAAATTTTGTGTAAAAAGCTTATGGAAATTATATTGTAATTTGATACAGATGACTAACGAATCTTGTGAAAGAAATGAAAAAAAAAAGTCTGGGATATTGTAGCCTGTAATTTCATGACAATCACTGATAATCCCACATATACATATTTTATATATTATGAGTCCATAAGTAGAATAAAGTGCTTGTAAAAGGATGAACGATTATATTTCAGCTACAGGTTAGTGGCAGATTGTAAACAAGAAAAACTGTAAATAGAAATAATATGATATGTCTTGTAATTTCGAAAACTTTCAATTTTCTTTGCAAATTTAAAATTTATAAAAAATTTTAATTTTCAAGTTTATTTAAAAGACAAAATGTATCGATTGAGGTTTTATTTTTTCTAATCAATATTCCTCTAATTACAGCTTAACATCTTCAAAATATAATTCAAATAAAAAATAATTTATTTTGATTATATTAAATTTACTTAGAGAAGAGTTGGCCAAATACCTAGTGGAACGAACTGCTTTGATCATGTAATAAAAAAAGAAAAAGAAATTTCTTCATAATAACATAAAATTTCCGTTACCCCACCTAACTTTTTAATGATTTAATATAAGATAGTATAGATATATATATATAGATATATATATATATATATATATATATATATATAAATAAATAAAAATATAAATTATGGTACATACATATATATTTTTCTACATATGTCTATTTCCGGTGAGTCACAATAAAATTTTAAGAAAAAATAGAAATACAAGGTTAAATAAAATATTTTATATGAATGATATAAAAAATCTTATTATAGAGTTTTTTTCTGCAGCTATATTTTTATTTTATCACGACTATAAGAATCCTGGAAAAAGAAAAAAATCCCGTGAAACTGATAGTTACATGACTAACGCCACTGAAAGAACTGAAAAATTAATCAGAGATAAAAGTCTTGGTATTTTTTTCTTAATTTTTCTCAATAGATACTAAAGCTAATTTGACACTTATAAGGGAAAAAAAGTATTTTTAAATAATAGAAACCTTTTTGTGATGTTATTTTATTTGATTATTTAAAAGAGTACTGACAGTTCTGAAAAATTATTCAAAAAGTAATTTATTGGAAAACATAATTTAAACTTCTGATTCCACATAAAGCTCAGAGATAATTGCACGGAGACTTAAGTTATATTCCGAAATGCAGATTAAAATAAGAGTAATTCCTTTCATTTTTCACACTCTATTGTGTTTCTTTCATGATTTTAAGAATCTTGTGTTCCTTTCATGATTTTAAGAATCGTAAACTAAGTTAGGAATCTCTTTTCCATTGTTAGCAAAAAGAAGAAAATCACAAATTTCCTCTTCCTAATGACTTCTTTCTAAATTACAAATTTTTTTGAGAAATAAAATATTGCATTTTAATTTCATAATGCATAATGAGTGCAT
Source organism: Latrodectus geometricus (assembly GCA_026290005.1). Taxonomy (NCBI): domain Eukaryota; kingdom Metazoa; phylum Arthropoda; class Arachnida; order Araneae; family Theridiidae; genus Latrodectus; species Latrodectus geometricus. The sequence goes on from JAPDSC010119313.1 coordinate 31,079, forward strand.
AAAAGAATACAATGAACATTGAACTAAATAATAGTAAATATTTAAACAGAGAAGAAATCTTAAGAAAATTATAAATATTAGATAATTTATAAATTCAAAATGCTATATAAAACAAATAAAGTAGTTTTAAAAATGGAAATGGTAGTTTTAAATTAAAAATGGAAATCAAATTCAAATCAATTTATCCAAGGATATTATTTATTGTTATTATTATTTTTTTTTATTTTGATGCAAATCATTTTTAAATGAACAAATAATATTTAAGAAAAACACATCAGTTAACTATTATTGGCTAAGGATCATATCTTGCATAAACAAAGTTTAGCGATTTTTAATTGTCTTATTGTGAATATATATACTGACTACAAAAACATTAACAAAGAGCTCAAATCGTATTTTTTCTTTAAACAATTCCCATTACAAAAAATGTTGACAATTTCAGCTCGACTGAAGATTCTAAAACAAATTTCACTTTTTCACTTGTGACCGAAACAAGAAACAAAATAAATCCATAACAATTTAATCGGCTTTTCCGAATTTATGCTCCCATGATAAAGAAATTAGATTTCTTTTCTATGATTTATTTTTATTGAAGGTCGCAAGCACACTTTAATTATTGATACGGGAAGTCTGCAAATTTAGTTTCAATTTTATTTCGTGCTGCAGTCTTAGTTTCCTGATTAATTTGCTTTCAAATTGTAAGGTCCTAAAGAATTAGTTAAATTAGTGCTGAGTGCTGCCAGGCGGTGGTGGGAAGCTTGAGCTACTGCAATTATAGTAAAAAGTATAAACTAGTTTAGAAAGCAGTTAATGAAACAATATCAGTCTAATCATTGATTATGACTAACCATTACTGAAAATTATTAAGTCATACCTGACTGCTTTATCTTTATATTTTTTGTTTAATCTTCATATAATTATTTAATTAAAATATTGAAGTCTTACTGGATAGGAAAATATTTAAATAACTTGGTTGTTTTTTACATAGGTACCTGTAAGGTATTCACATATTAATGATGATGTATTATAAATTAAGGATTTCACAGCTTACGTAAAAATCATTATCTTCATTGAATAAAATTTATATATAAACTGAAATAGTTTAAAAGTTTTCAAGTATTAAACAATTCGTTTCAAATATAATTACATATTCGGTAAATCACGAAGCACAAAAATTAGCTAATTTTGTCAGAGAATTAGTAGATTAGATCAAATTATTATTGAGAAATTTCATTTGTTTGTCACTATTAACTAACTGTATGAAAATTAACTAATTGGACAACAGAGATTTAGCTTGCTGATGTGAAATATAGAGAGATATTCAAAGTGTCACTCATATAAATTAACATTTACGATTACAGCATTTATAAGTAAGCAGTATTTAAAAAAGTTGATATTCGAATTCTCGAGCATTTAGAACTGGATGTTAGAACCGAATGCTTAATATATAAGATTTTAAGGAGTAGGTATATCACGAATTGTTGTAAAACTTCGAATAGTGTGGCTCAATACACCTCAAATAAACTTGATAGATTTATACACCAACATGTAGGTTGAAACAATATATTTGTTTGAACATGGCAGTAGTGATTCAGGTCGTTCCTAGGATACAAATATTCTCAAGAGGATTGACTAATTAAGGGAGTCGGCATATTTACACCAAAATGCTCTACTCATATTTCAGCTAATTTGGTATTTATCAATCTTTTCTGTCATTTACCATTTGTCATGAATCCAATGATATCAAGACATAAAATTGATAATTTGTTGACTCATCTTAACTCTCAGAAGGTCATTGCATAGTTGTTATAAAACTCTCAGCTTTTTCACAGTCGTTTGTATGAATTGATCTTTATCAAGCACAATTAAGACTAATTGAAAAAAGTAATTTTCAGCGAGGAATATTGTTTCGTATCAATTCTGATGAACACTGCATAAATGAATTGGGGCAAGTAGGCAGTTGTCATATACTACTGGAAATTCTGATTACTACAACAAGAAGGTGACATAGGAAACTTAATCGACTGGAAGATAGTTCAGTGATATCCAAGTGATTCGCTTTTCAGCCTATTTAGACAAAGAAGGTGTCGGTAGCTACACATACAATGTATTTAAACAAGGAAATTGTTCAGAAGTTTCTCATGCTTAAATTGCATTTGAACGTTGTTTTCTGGTGTAAAATTGTTGTAATGCCTCGTGTGAAAAGGTAAAATGGGTACCAGCATTTTTTTGACTTTGGTAAAGGTTGAATTGTAGCAACCGTGATTGCGATTTTCCATATCGCAGTATTGCTGTTCGAGTCAGTCAATATCTAATGACTGCTTGCAAAATATATGATTGATGGGTTCAGGAGAGATTTACGAAATACCATGTTGGGCTTCATCGGCCTCTGCCATTAGCAGCCGAACAGACAGATATTTTACCTGCATGGCCTTAATAGAAAGTGCAGCCATGACACGAGCCGTGAATCAAGGAATGGGACAGTTTGAAAGATAAAGTGTGGTTCCACAACTAAAAGGCAACAAACCGGTTTTTGACGTTTATAGCAGCCTGAGGCTATCTCTGATGCTGGATTACAGATAGGAGAGTTTTCACTGATGTGGGATCAAAAACGAATCTGATGCACAAATGGTAAAACGTCATTTTTCAGGTGAGCCCAAGTTCTGTTTACAGCATCAAGTTGGTCTCATCCGTGTTTGGTGGTATTATGGTAAATGCACATTGGCGGCATCATTCATCATCGTCATACTGGCCCATCATTTTCACTCTGGTGTATTACGACTCTTAGCTTTACTCTTTATTTCAGCCCTGGTAAACTCTACTTTTTAGGTTCATAATGCATGACCATATGTTTCCAATATTATATGGACCTTCCTATATTCGAAAAATGTTCAGCTATCACTCTGGCTAGCAAGTTCACCATACTTCTCAGCAATAGAAAACGTCTGTTAAATGGTTGCCAAGCGGCTTATTCGTCACCATATACCAGTCACAGCGGTTAATAAACTGTGGCATCATGTTGAAACTGCATAGGCATCGACTTGTACATGCCATCCAATCTTTGTTTGACTCAATGCTCAAGTGAATAAGTGAAGTTATTACAGTCAGAGGGGGATATTCTGGCACAGTCTCAGGATCTAAGCAACCAAATTTCTCGAAAACTTATAATCACTAGTTATTTTCAGTATATTATATTTGTCCAATAAATATCTGCATTTCTTTTCCAATGTAACAATTTTAAAAGCAAGTAATGTATCATATGTTAGTGGCAAACCAGCTAATGTGACAGTTCGAAACCTCGTCCATTGGAACAGCAGATAATAGCCGTTAATCATAAGGTAATCGTTAGCCTAGCAATACTTTGTTATTGGGCAACAATATATTGCATAAAATTGTACAATCACTTTCATCTAGATAATGCTTGTCCACAAACTCCATGAATCATGCAGCTATGATAATTGGAATATGTTTTTCCACATGTCCTGTTAAATTAACATATTTTCGTTTGATATATTTATTGATCTACACTCACTTTTATACAAGAGACTAAATTAGACTGGTTCCTAAAATAAATTTCGCATCACCTTAAGTATCCACCGGATTTTATTGCAATTAAAATGTTTGGTAGCAATCACTTTTTCAGTCCTTTATTGAATAGAATGCCACTGAATCATTGATTTAATAAATTTCATTTCTTACTGAAATCTTTACTTCAGTAGTAAGCAACTTCAAGTAACAATACAATCTTTCAAAATTATCATTCTTTTTTGACTGTCGATTTGATAAATAAATTTAAATAAGATATTTTGCCTGTTTTATTCATAAAATTATATTTCAAGTATTCATTACTTTCGCTCTGGGGTATTATTTTCCTTTCGCCTAAGTGGTGATTATTTAAATAGAATCAATAAATAATTTGAGTAAATATTTTATACTACAGATTTTCATAAAAATTGCTGTAAATGAAAATAAATATAATAAAACAACGTTTTGAAATAGTAATTTCAATTAGAAGTTTAAGATTTGCAGTGTTCTTAATCAAATATAAAACTGTTTAATAAATAAAACAATAATTTATCACCCAAATCGGTAAACAAATTTCATTTCATGATTGCTTCTTTAACCTTCTGAAGAATAGGAACATTTGTCAATAAAAGAGTCGGAAAATGGAAGCTTTTGCTTTCAAATAATTGTTTTAGCAGAAAACTGCTTAGAAATTAATTTAAGAAGGAATTTAATCTTCAATAAAATGTGTGTATAACTGGCATGCTGTACATCTAGTATAAATGTTCATATATAGAAAAATTTATGTTTTAAAATAAAATGCTTTAGTTGTTCAATTTAGTAATATTATTTTATTATTACCATGGAGTATTTTTAGTTGAAAAGTAGGAAATAGTTATGCCTCCGATGAATATGCGCATATAATATTTAAATCGTTGTTCTGTATCTTCCAATAGATATCTCTTTATCCCAATAGCGAGTTCTTTAACCTATTATATGGGAAATTTAACTCAAACAAACTGTATTGGGAATTTTCTCCAAACCATAAATGTCCCACTTCTAAGATTTTTTTTATAAAACAAACGAACTCCATGTTTGGATAGTATTCGCAGCTTTTCTGTATTTTATTAGGAAAATCTTACTCCAATAAGCATTTGGAGAAAATAGTCCATAATATTTCACTTCCAAGATTTCTTTTTACAAAACACATTGTTCACAGGATAATTTTCTTTAATATTTATGAACCTTGGGTCTTCGTTATTGAATCTTTCTGTGGTCAATGAAAATAATTTAATTGAAAAAAAAAGCATCCCCAGTACATTAAATAATTGACATTTAGGAAAATTGAAAAAACTATTTTAAAATGTTAATATCTAGTTCAAGTCTTATGTTTTCATAATTTCTAGCTCTTTGTAAGACTAGCAGGTTTATACATAATAGAAGTCGAAAATATTTTGATATTTATTAGAAGAATCATTGAGGAATTATAAAGCAGTATTTGTCATATAGTTATTGTAGAAACTTTTAAATTAAAATTATTTTCTTATCTAATTAGAATAATTTATTGAATTCAACTCATCTTAGTAGTTCCTTAATCCCGTTTAATATGTTTTGGGTATCTCTCTACATACCCCCCCCTTTTTATACTGATTAAGATTTTCTACATGCTTTTTATCTAAATCATATGACTATTAAATTATTTTTACCTTCCAGTGCTTTGTGAAAGGAGCAAGATAAAGTTTTAAAATTATACATATTTTTTTTTTAAAAGCATTGGTAGTAGAATAATTCTTACTTTTATATTTGTAGTATCAAATAAAAATCTATAAAAAATCAGAATGTTTCGATTTCAACTTTAATCAAAAGAAATAAAAAATAATGTTGCTATAAAATTGTCTGCAGTTATTTCTTAAAACTGAATAACAACAGCAAACACATTAACTGAAAAAAGTAAGCTATTTTATGGCTTATAAAAATTTTTCTGTTATCAGTTAATACTCCATTAACCCTTTTGTTAAAGCAAAAATGTTACTAATATTTTCAAGTTAATTAATATTTTTAAGTTCATTATTTTGAAAAATCATTTTATTTTAAAAGTCTTATTTTAAAAATTTTTATTATAGAAAGTTTTATTTTAAACACCTACTAATTGAATTTTTAAAATGATGCAAAATTAATGAAGCTTATGAATATTCACCATTATCACGTTGAAATGTGGAAAAAAAGTTTAGGAACGACGCAACTAATGATTTCTCGGAACATCTGCAAAGTATAAAGCATATGTCATGGAAATAAGCAGAGTGGAACTGTTAAGGGAAAACACAGAATCTGCAACAATGTCCTTAAATAGTCGTGTTTCAAACATAAATGACATATATGCTCCCACATAAGTGAGAGAGGTCATCTAGATCTTTCATCTGTTGTCATCACTGTCTGCTATGTTTATAAAAATAGAGTCCAGAATTAAGAAAGAAGCGTATGTTTTAGAGCTGTATTGTTCCCTAAATTTTTCAAACTTTATTTCAAGTGTAAAAGTGTTCCATTCAGTCTTTGAGATTGAAACCATTGATGAAATATAAGAAAATCGTGTAATCGATATGAGAATTAAGAATCGAATGGAATGATATCGTGGGAGTAATGCTCTTCTTTTTTTAAGACTTTTACGAGAACAATGAAACATCATCAATCTAATGTTTAGTTAGTTGTCTTTATTATCAATTTTATTTATGTAGTCCATAATAAATCAAGTACAGGTTATTCTTTTCGAAGTCTGGAATTTATATTGATTTTTATTATTTCTTGGTTAAAAAAAATGTAATGCATAGCATAAATTATTTTTAAAAGTGTATATTCTAAAATTAAATTTGAAACTTTTTACTGGTGTTAAACATTATAGTGATTTAATGCCTTAAAAGTAATTTTTGAACACTAAGTGATATTTATGAGGGAATCTAAAAACTGACAAAAAATATTTTTTTAATTCCATTTTTTTTTTAATATAACTTATAGATCTTTTATAATTTTAGTCTAAATTTTTTAAAATATTTTTACAAAAACCGCAACAATTCTAAGATCTCTTTTTCAATTAATTGACATTAAATAATCTCTTAAAAGCGTCCTAATTTTTTATTCATTTAATATTTTATATAAATTTAACTATAGCACAGACTTTAGCTTCCATTAGAAAATACGTACTTAGCTTTTGAGGAAAAAAAGGAAACTATTTGTATATACTATTTTTTTAGCTATGTTTACCATTTACTGAGCTATTATTACATCACATTTGTGCTCCAAGAAATGAGACCTCACCCATAGATCAGCTTACGGCTTAAAATGCCTCTTTAGTTACAAATTTATTATATGAGATTGGGATTCTTTGAAAATGCGTTCCAAAGCATATCCTATCGGCGTCGTATGTAGAAAAACAAACGTAATGCAAAAAAAAAACAATTTTTTTTACAAAAAATCATGAACAAAACTTTTTAAAAAAAAATTTGTGGAAATGCAAAGCAATATTTTTTTCTCCTCCCATCAGGTAAATAGAGTTACTTTTTTTAAAAGCGGGGAAAGAATCTCACTTGTCAATATTGAAGCGTAAATAGTTCCTGAATAATATGATACAAAGTTTAAATTATTTAAATCATGACATAAGCAACTTTATACAGTTTTCAAATCACCATAAATTGAGTTTTTAATTTATAAACAAATGATCAAAATTTCGAAATGTAGCAAAGCGTATTTTTTAAAAGTTAATTAGAAACATCCTGATGTCAATTTAATTCCATGGCACTATTATATGCACTATCATGATGATCACTTCAGAAGAACAAATTTTAAGGCAAGTTAGATCATATTTTGTCTCTATTTCCACAAAATTCAAAGCTGATGCAAAATAGTAAGTACAAAATATATGGAAATATATGAATTTATGTAAAGAAGCTATGGATATTTTTGACTCCCATTCTATTCACGACCTTGTCAGATCTTTGGTTAATACTTTCCTTTTTAAATGTTGATTCTATAGTCTGAAATTAACATTTTGTTACTGATACAACTGAAAATAACATACTCCCAGCACCTATTCTGATCTTTGATTGCATCATGAGATTGAAGCTTTAGGATGCTTCGAACACTCTCGGTACATGAAATTGCCTTTTTTTTAGCCTTCCATCAAACACGTGGAGTTCAGACTGATGATTCAATTCAGCTACTTGACTATAAGATTGAAATATCATGTTCATTGTTATAAAAGAATTGAATGTATAACTTTTTCTGTTCTTTTCCTAGAACAGGAAATCTGATTGTTGTTTGTTGTTTCTTATCCAAAATGAGTAGCACTCATTTCGGATAAGGAGCACAAAAATCATTTCTCATATTCTCAAGTTTATAAACAATAATAATTTTCTTTTTATTCTATCTTTAGCAGTCTATCACATAACTGCTTCTCACCGAATTTCCATTTTCCTTAAATAGCTTTGAGTAGCGTTTATTTGTTTATTTCAAATGTCCAGACATTTAGCTGTGACCCCACTAAGTCCTACCACTTGGCACAACTGGCAGAAGTGATGCCATCTTGTGTAGTGGGGCACCCGGTGTGGCATCGTTACCTGAAAGCAGGTGGATCGTTCTGATTTAGAATCAGGGGCCAAACAGAAGATCCCCAGAATTAGTCAGCCACTTCCAGCGATATCATTTGACAAGAAGAACATTGTGACTACGATCTATTTTACGTCATCCAACTGCCATTAACAAATACGACGGATTTTTGTCTAAGTCAGAATAGAATTCATTACCTTCCAGTTGAGAACGACTCCTTACCAAGTCTCTTCGAGCAATGTATAATTATATGGCTTTGAATAATAGTTTTTATACATTGTATGGAAAATTATAAAAATATGGTAGCAGTAAATGACTAAAAATAATAAACAATAACAATTTGTTAATTAGATTATGTAAATATCACAAGAAATTTTGATTTCTGTATATTACTTAAAATTATAATTATAGAAAAATAAAAATAAAACCAAAGTAAATGTCAGAATTCATTGGAAAGTTGCGAAATCTTGACATGAAACTGGCATCACCAACCTACGGATTGCATGTGATCAGACAAATTATTTATGCAACGAAAAAATTTGGGAGTGATAAACTTTAGCAAATAATAATTAATACTTTGATAACACAATAATGGAATTATTATGCATGATTATAACATAACCGAATCCTATGCTTTATATATAATTCCTGTTTCCAATTTCGAATTATATAAATCGTTTTATATAAAAATAGTAAGCAAATATTTGATAACATACAGCAATAAAATACAATTGGTAGATAAAATTTATAAAATAAAGCCAATACATTATGTACACAGTATACCAATACAAAGTATAAAATAATGCCATACAACAAAGTTATTTTCGAATATTGAGACAAAAAATAATTCTAACAAATAAAGAATATTTTCCATTTTCAGAAGAAAATTATAAATGTGAAATGTAACTTTACATATAACTTGATATTTTTTTGCTAATAAAACTTTTACTCACATAAAATATTTTTATGACAATTTTGGCTCAGAATTTCTGGAGTTCATTGATTTTTGCGGTTTTTTTGTTTTTTCAAGTCCATTCGTCTTATGTCAATATTTCAATATGAATTTTTAATCATCATTCATGGAATACAATTTCTAAATCAGAAGTAAATAAAGAATTAAACTTTTGATTTTCTTTTTCTGATGTGTATTTACATTAATGCTATAATTCAAATGGCCTTCTATAATCTATTGAATATAAAATGGCCGCCATCTCTATCACGCAAGCAATGGATTAAAAAAGTAAGACGGATTAGGACTCTCGGGTGATCGCCCTTGGCATCATTTTAGGATTACTTGGCGAAACTCAGAAAGTAAACAGAATAACCCTGTGGAGGCGAACACGCGAATCTTTTAAACCATGTTTTAGAATCAAAACGCGACGGATAGTATGCTATGTTGTGGCCTCGTATTAGCTGTTTTAAAAAAAATTAGTTCTTTTGTTAATGATTGTTGTGGGTAGAAATGCATTCATCCTCCCTTAATGATGATGGAAAATACAACATAAGCGAATAGCGACAACTTTTTGAATTGCAGGTGTTAAAAATCGAGAAATATTATGTTTTTCGGAATTGCTCGAGGTATGGAAATGATTGCGAGCAGAATTATTTTAAAAAGAATTCAATTTTATAATATTTGAAAGAAAAATTGAAGAAGTGAGTAATATTTTTCTGATACTTTTTCTTTCACATTATATACATACTTTTCTTTATATTTATTCCTTTTATATGTTTCTTTATATAATGTTTTTAATGAAAGTTTATTTTAATTTAATATTAAACTTTCCACACACACAACACAAAATAATCTTAAAATGCAACCCTAATTTGTAAAAAAATGTTTTTGCTTAAATTTTACTTCAATTAAAACATATTTATAAATTGAAAGTTGAAATAGTAACATTTATATTAAGTAATTACTTTTATAATGTTACACACAATCACATATTAGTTATACATATTAATGTTTAATGATACAATTTATAATAAAATAATATTACTGCTTTAAAATAATAAATTACAGAAACACCTTTAATTTAACATTAGATTAATTTTAAAATTTCCTAAACTTCATTTCTAAAACTTTACTTTAAATTCGAATAAAAATTCTATGAGTAAATATCTAAGGATCCATTAAAAAATCTTTCAATGAAACATTTGAAATACTTTATTATATTTCTCACTATATTCCATGTCTTAATTTTGCTTACTCAATATTAATTAACTTTTTAGCAACTTAATATTATTTAATGGATTTACTTCTTCAAACGTCTAAGTAATGTGTTTTTATCTCCAAATATTTTACAGATTTCTGTCTACGAACATAGGCGCTGAATAAAACTCGGACTATATTGAGAGGCCATGAACACAAATGGACTTTCTTTTATTTAAATTACCATTTAATTAAATTGGAATTATCAATTAAAATGAAGCTTTAGTTAAATTACCAAAAGGACTCCTATATTTTAATGTGAATTTTTTTTGAAAACGGGTGCTTAAAATTAAACTCATTATTATACACTTAGACAATTTGTAAAATTAAAGTGCAATCAAATTAATTTGAATTTCTTATCATGAGTTTCTTGAGAGCAGAAAGACTAAAAAATAAATACATGAATAACTTTGACAAAACTATATATTTATAAAAATTCATAATTTTAAAAATACATTTTACAATCACATAACTTTTTACTCAGATTGTGAAATTTTGACTAAAAAGTCTATCTCATTACGATAAATCCTTTAAGGACGTCAATAAACATTGAAGTTTATAATGGCGTGTTTGCTTAAATTATATTATTTTAATGCAAGTTAATTATTTCTAAATAATAACATTGTTTTTAGTTTTATATACATATATTGAAGAAAAAGTACACTGAATTACTTCATAAAGTCTAAAATTATAACAGCATAATTATATCAACAGAGCATATGTACTAACTATTCAATTTATTTTAAAATATACTAAAATTGAAACACAAATATAATTATCTTTATCACTCAATTATTAAATTATAATTTTATTGAAAAAATTCATTAAAATTATAATTTAATAATTGGTTCAGGAATTTTTAAAATTGTTCTTGTAAATGCAAATATAATTTCAACCTAGAAATTTTTTCAAGAAAAATACAAGCCGCCAAAAAATTAAAGTTAAGCTTTTTTTGTAAATCTAAAATAGCATACCAAAAATTAAATAGATAATTTTAGCTAAAAACATATAAATTAAATTATCAACCATTACTTAAAGAAATTTTAAATACCAGATTAGAATGATAAAATATAAGTTTCTTTATGATTCCAACTTTTTTGTTAAGAATATTATTATAATATCAAACAATCAATAACATCGATTTAAACAATAAAAATTAAAATTAGTTATTTAATTTAATTACTAAAATATTAACTGAAAACATTATTACTTAATTACAAACATAATTTTCCATTTTTTGGACTTGTTTTTAAAAAAAAAAAATTCCTAAAATTTTTGTTAACATTTTAAAATTTTGCCTTCTAAAACAATTTCTAAAAGTGGGAGAAAACTTTGTCTTTTCTATACTTTATATTTTCCTTTTCTGCTTTTATTGTGTTTTTCCCTATTAAAAAATTTAATGTTCATGTTATGTTAACCGCGTTTCCAAAATTTTTCCTGTGAGGAATACTTTTCGAATTTCATCGATTTTTTTGTGATGGACTATAGAATTCAATATTATCGTTATGTTTAGTTTATTATAAAAAAGAGTAAAATTGATGAAGGAAATAATAATTTATTTATTTAATTAAAGAAACATGGTAAATTAAAGCTGTATTTATTATTTTATAAATAATTTTTGTATTTAGAAACAAATAAAAAATAAGCATCTATATAATTTACATATGTAAATTTAAAATTATTTTGAAAGAAATTATAATAATGTAATCAGAAAAATGTTAATTTGTTTATTATTAAATAAAAGAAAGTTATTTCTATTTTCAAATCAATCTTCTTATTTAGTGTCTAAATATTCTTATTTTGTATAAATATAAAGAATTTAATTAGATTCTCTCCTTTTTGCGGCTTTCTTACTTTTTATTTTAATTCTAATCAACATAAATCGTTTAAACAAAAGATAGTTTTATATTTTCCTTAAATGTTTCAAAATTTATAATTATTTATTCTATAAAAACTATATTTTAAACTTAACATTCAATTTTAAAAATGTTATCATTCTTTTAAAAAACATTAATAAATAGTTAATGCTTTTAATTATCTAAAATATATATATATATCTGTCGCACTCATTTTAGATCAAAATGCATCGGAAAATACTGTTATCTTATTAGGAGAGACTCGTAAATTTTAATGTTGAAAACTTATTCTGTATACCATTTATTTTATTAGACTAAACATTATTTACAAATGAAAATTTCCTAAATTTAACAATTTAAATAGTTTGTGAAATTTCATTTAACATATTTATTTTTGTATACGTAAAACAAGAATATTCAAATTTTAATTGGATATTAAATTAAAATCTTATTTTTGTAAGAAATTCTGTATAATACTAACATTGGAAGTAGTTTCATAAAATGCTTGTTGCATAATATTTAAATCTATATTTGTTCAATTAAACGGCTCATGAATGAAATTACAGAGTTTACTTTTATCAGGAAATTACTTTTCTTCTAGAAAAATTGAGTAAATATTTTGTCTGCTTAAAATGAAACTAGATTGAAATTCAAAGAAAGAATTGGATAAATTACACTATCTTTCACTCTACAATGATATTAAAAATAAACTTTACCTCATCGTATCTGTTATTTGTTGCAAAAGTCTTTTATTAATTGTTTCAGAAAAGTAATAGTTTGAGGCTAATTTTTTTCTTTGTCACAATATAGCAAAATAGAACAATGCGTGACAAATTGATTTTCTTTTTCTACTGGAAGAAAATGCTAGTGAACTCTTCAAAAGATTATCCAAGATTATAGTGAATGGAACATTTTCCAGCCATTCGTAAACTTGTGTCACATGCAAGTTTAAGAACCATTCGAAAGTGTTAAAATCGATAAATACGTGAGCAACAAAATCACATGTTAAAGACAGAAATGGTTGCGTTCTTAAATGCTCAGTGATAATTCATCTCTCTTAGGTGTTAAAGTCAATCCTAAAATTACCCCATGATTTGTCCATTAAACAGATCAGAAGAATTTGATCAGAACCGTCAGATACATTAAAATAATTAATGTTATTCAAACTATTTCCTACTTTGTATCATTTTCCATTGATATGAATAAGCAAATAGCCACTGTACTCATCAGATTTATCATTTGTCGCCCAAATGTTTCTTATTTTATTATTAAAATCATAATTCAAAGTTGACAAAAAAACAAAACACTTCGAGAAGACTGAAAACAATAGACGTGACGAATTTTGATTCAATTCTGTTTTCGACTTTCCTAAAACCTCATTTACAAAATTATAAAACACAAATTATTCGTTGAAAATTAAGGAGAGAACTTTTTTAAATATCACATATTTATAATTTTGTTTGAATATTAGTTTGTATCAATTATAAATGCCAATTTAAGTATATTAACTTTTTTTCAAGTTACTTTATCTTCTGTTTTCGATTAATTTCTTATTTTTTTTAAAGGAGCAATAGCTTTGTAGAAAGTTGCCCAATTTGTGCAGCAATTTTTTAATTCATATTTCCTTTATTTTTGAAGGAGTGGGAGTCTTAAATTTGTCTAGAATTCTGTCTTTGATAGATTCTCAGAAGAAACGATTTTCTTTCTCATCTCGATCATTCGCTTTTACACTTCTAGAATAAATTCTCTTGGGCTGTTTCCAGAATCCATCTTTCCCACACACATTTCGCGAGATATTCTGCTGTGTGAATTAATTTCATGATTCTGACCGAATGATTTACTCCTGTTTTTTTTAAATATACAAGCTCTGATGTTTATGTCAGTTTTTCATGTTTAAGTAGTATATTAGAATTCATTGACTTTATGAGTAACAGTTTCGTTCCAAACTTTTATTTGTTGAATAATGTATACTTCACAGATAGCTTGCGCTAATTTTTTCTAGAGTTGATTTAAGATAACTTAAAATTATGAACAATAAAACTAGTATTTTACTAATTCATCTCATTAGATGAATTAGCTTTTCAAAGTTATTTTGGAACTATAATTCTATGATATATATATAGCATGAATTATGATATAAATTTTATTTTATGTGTTTTATTTGATGATGATTAATAAAAAAGAAATCAATTTAAAATGAATAAATATATTTTTGTATGCAATGAAAGGACTTTTTAAGATTGGATATTTCTTTAGCACACACACACACACATATATTAATGAAAGAGATAATGATAATATGTTTGAGAATGTATCTCAATTTATATCAAGTTTGTCATAAAAAATCTGTTTTGTTGTTCTAATGTTATATACGTGTTCAAATGAAAATATATAAACAAATTAAATCGGAAAGCGAAAAATATTTCCTCTCTGCCTGATCAAATGCTATGCAATAAGGTAATAAAAATTATTCTTAAATTTTATGCATTTGAATTCATATAAAATTTTTTACTATTTTGTAACAATAAATTTTTCGTTTGTTATTTATGGCTAATATGGTAATATCAGTATAATAAATGTACCTTAAATATTTATTTTCTAAACTACAAATATGAATGAAGATTAAGTTTGTAGTCATATTTATCATAACATGATTTTATGTGCATTATATTCTACAAAATATATAATTTTATCAAAGTTTATGATAGTTAGCGTTTATTGATTAATTAGAAATTCTAGCCGGCGTTTGTATGCACAATGTTTATAAATACTACTAAGTATTTATGAATACATGTATTTTCGTTGTAACTTCAATACAGTGATGGTTTCAAATATAAATAGAATAATTTACAATATGTAGATTCTCAGTAAAAAATTATCTTATCCTTTCTCATATCTTTTTAATTTTTGTCTCTCTTTCAAAGTAATGTCTTAAATCAGTGAATAAAACTAAAGTTGATATTAAGTTGTGACTTAAAACTACACATAAATTACTATAACATTGCAATATAATAATTTATGTAAGGTTTTTGATTAAATACTGTTATTATAATTAAAACTATTGGTTTAATAAGAAGAACTACGCTTACTTTCAAACACTTATAGAATCCAACTTATAATAGAGAGTTTTCAAAAAGTAGAACTTTATAGTTGCAGGTAACAGATAAAGGATATGTAACAAAATTATAGTATTTAGTTATATATTATAAAATGTTTTTGATTAATTTTTATGACATGAACAATTTTTCGTGACTTAAATATATCCCTTCAGAAAACCGCGTTAGAAAATCGCACAAAGTTTACTTTAAATATAAGACAGGTATTTTCAAATTTTTATTCTCTGTTCATTCATTCATAAAACCAATGATTTTTGTAATTAATAAATTATTCATAGAGACAATTTAGCGTGGTTATTGTTTCATTTTTTTTATAAATTTTATTATAATTAATTGCGCTGATTTTGGTAAGAAAGGAGACAATTTTAACTGTACTGCTTAAATTTTAACTGCTACTCTTTATCTAATTAATGTTCACTTTAATAAAAAATAAACTTTAATTAAAGTTTCACTTCAATTAAAAATTTGTATCATAAGTTTATTATTCCAAATAGTTCTAGAATACAATTCATTAAAAAATTGGGATTCTGAAGTTCTAATATAAAAGTATTTGGATTTTGATAAATTTTTTGTTCACAAATGGAAAATGACAATTAAAATTAGCTTTAATGTTAATAGAGTTAAGAAGTGTGGCTTAGGGTTATTCTTTATTAGGATAATCTCGTTTTTCCATCAATGCTGATCTATTAGCATTCATAAATGTAATAAAAACATATAGTATAATATGTAATACATATAATTTGTAATCATTCAATGCATAAAGTTGAAAATAGGATAAAATTTCGAGCTGATTCCATTAAGAAAGCATAAACTTAAAGCTGAATTGAATACTCCTCTTCATTTATTAATTTGCATTCTTATATCTGGATTCTCACTTATCATTATTATAATTGCTTAATCGACGGTTATCGTTAATCTAGAATGTATTATAAGACTTGACCATATTTTTATTCGGACGCAAATGTAAGGCTGTCATCTAAACTGGCACCATTTGTTCTGTTTCCCACAGTTTCGAGTATTGAGTTTCAAGCGTAAAAATTTGATAATTGAGACGATCTTCAAATCAGAATTAAATCCTTTCTTTTTTGACTTCAAAAAAGAGAGGCTTTTACAATTAATTTTTCTAGAGATCTAAGCAGTAAAAAATTCAGGATTTTGGTACTGTACCAGGCTAATATTATTAAATGGTGGGAATTTGTCCTATTCTTATAATTGCCATTTTAGACTTTCAGGAAAAGAAATTTACAGTTATGATGTTTTTCTTTTGAATATTATCTCAATGAAAATCCTAAATGTTTGTGAAATATTACTTTTATAATTTAACAAATCAATGAGTTAAATTTGCTATTTACAGATTATTAAAGAAGTTCTTATGTTTTTAACTTTATATTAAATAATAATTTGATTACGATTTTTCTTCGTGATAAATGTTACACGGGAGGTGCTTTTATTTTACATGACTTTTAAATTCAGTGGCATAATATTTCATATGCAGCTTCTGCACGAAAAAATTATATATATATATATAGATAGATAGATATTTCTGTAGAAGTTGTATAGTACACAGAATTTGGTCTAGTTACCACTTTACAGTAATTTTTTTTTCTTAAAAAATAATAAAACTGGAACTTACAGCTTAAAGTTGATTTAGAACTTCTACAAACATCCTCGCCGTTGGTGGGAATATTCAACCGAAAGTCAGACGGTTCAACTGCCAATTCAGTGCAGTGCATCTGTAGTTTGACTCTATTATCACTAGAGAACATTTGTACCAGATTTAAAAAATAGTGACCTCAAAGCAGATTTTACTGTTGATGCTATTATTGACTTTTTTTGATAATTAGCTTGTGTTATTATTATCTAGAATTAATAACATTAGTTTTATAAAAGAACACGTTGCATTAAGTTTTTATGGATTGAATAAGCAAAAGAGATCATATATTTTATCAATATTGTTAGAAATATGTATGGCTCTACTGGGATTACTTTTTGCTAAATATCTGTCTGAGATTTTTTTATATACATCATGGTTTTATATACGCGTTCTCTGTTTATCAAGTTTTAAAATGAATTCACATTCAAACTTTCTAAGTAATTTCCTACATCTTCCAACTCTTACTGAAAAATCCTTCGAGGAGCGATTCTCTAAAATAAATATTGCAGACCTTTATCACTAAAGTAAATATTTGACCTCTCATACTTATTTGTCTTTTCTTTGCGCCATTTTATGATGCATAAAAGTTTTTACAATTCTGTTGGTTCTTATGACGGATAAACTCATATCTCTTCAGATTTTTTTAAAGAAAGTAAAATGCAAATATAGATGCCAAATACGTGTAGAATTTTTTAGTATAAGCTTTGTTTTTGTGAAAAGGTTTCTTAAGTTCTTGGTATAGATTATATTTAATGTGAAGATATTGTTGCCAAGGTATTTGAATAGGAAACATATCACAAGTTCAATGATATCATCTTTATGAACCGTGATAACTCGAATGATAAGATAATTGTTGTTATTGACAATAAAATAATTATTTTTATTTTACCAAAACTAATCAAGTTATAAATAGAATTTACACTTGTCATCTGTTCATAGAATTAAATAAAAACTCTGGTGCGTGGTAAGGGTCTGTAACGGTGAGTGTTTATTCACGTGCCAGCTGCATTATTTGACTAAGAGTCAAGTTAGAATAAATCCTAGAGCGATTAGGCATTGGAGAAGCCGATTGTTAGTTAACTAAAGCACTATAAAGTGTGATGCAAATACTTAATGATTTTATGATCTAGAGTGGCAATTAACATTATCCTTTTCAATGTCTATCTATGTTCATATATTTGTATCGGTATTACATTTTTTCGATCATGTTTTAAATTTTATTTAGAGTTTCATCCCAGTCTATTAATGATAGCCTAATGTGCATTTTTTGTACAATTTAAGAACACAAATTACCAATAAGTCATCGTTTGAATCTAATAAAAACGCTTGTTTACTGATCTGTTTTCACAGCAGTATAAAATATTATGATATAGTTCATCGGCAAGAACGCTATACCATTAATATATAATTTGCAACATGAGAAAATGATACTTTATAATTTTTCTAATTGGACATATATTTGATTACAACTCATATATCTTATTCTGTTCTTATATCTTACATCAAAACGCAACTACCAATGAAAATTTAATTTCGTGTTTTTATGCGACTATCTAAATGAAATGTAGTACAAGCAAAAGAAAATACAGAGCTTAAACCGGAAAGTAACACAAAACCCCTTTTTTTTTAACGACGCATGTTATTTTCATTTTTGTATGATCACAACTAATTGTTCAATATGGGCTTGCACAAATATTGAAATAAAGCGAATTTGACCGCAGCGGATACGATCGTATGCAATAGCGGAAATCATAGTGATTAATCTGCGGATTCAAGGCCAAGAATATTATTATGATTTCTCTTTGTAAGCTCGCCTTTTGCCAATTGCTTTTATTCGACAATATAATGTACTGTATTTTATTTACCGTATAAAAAAAGATTAATATTAAAAATTACTTATTGTCCTACATATCAATGTAAAATTCTATCTAAATTGGTTGATAAAAATGAGCTTCTTATATTAAAAATTGATTTTAACCTTAATTGAAGAAAGCAGATATTTACTTCTGACATTTATTATTAACGATTCTCATGATAAAATAATTTTTTTATCGTACTTATGTACAATAACTATTGTGACGCATAGGGAAAGTTAAAGAGTGCAAAAAGAATGTGATTTGGTGTTATTTGAGAACGAAATTCCTCATCGTTTTTGATGTGATGTTTATTTTAAGCAGAAAAGTATTTGTATTCCTTACAACTCAGCACACTTTTAAGCAGAATACTTTTAATAGTTATAAAATAATAACTGCAAAAAAAAAAAAAAAAAAAAATAAGACTCTACTTAGGTATACAAAATTTTTCCGTAACAAATGCAACTATAGTAATTTTCTTGAATGATTTTGTCACTAGAATTTAAATTTACAGATACCTAACTATAGCAGCTTATTCAGAATATTTACAAAGTAAACAAGAAAGTTCTAGCCGTTTACAATGATCCAAAAGAACGTGACGTACAGAAAGGATAGCCTATTCTGAGTAGAAAGTGTAGCCTCGACATAATCACCATCAACATCTAGCACCTTTTGCCAATGTGTCTACAACTGTGTAATCAATCCCCTAGCGGTAAAATTTCAGGAATTGGGAGGTAAAGAAGTCAGTGAGTGCTTAGCGCAAGCAATTTAGTTCATTAGTGAAGGATTTTCACGAAAATGATTGTCCAGGGAATGGAAGAAGTGGTAATTTGATGGTCCAAGGTCAAGTAAGTAAAGAAGATAGTACAAAGTCTCCCCAACCAAGCTGCTGTATGGTATTCCTGACAACCATATTCGGTATCGAATATGGGAGCCATATAACTATATTCGATACCGAATATAGTTATATGGCCTCGCTTTATCGACCAAGAACAGTAAACCTTTGCAATTAACCTTTACTGGCCCCTTCTGTTACACACATTCCAGTTGGTGATCAGCAGTTGATGCTTCAACCAAAGTCAGATATGCTGCTTACAGTTTTAATATATCATTGATTAAGCATTAATGAATTATAAAAATATGTTAAACACTTTGTATAGAAAAATTTAATTTTGCAGAACTCTCAAAAAAAGACTAATTACTATTAATGATCTTACTCTTTATTCTATATAGTTATTGACTTATCTGATTTATTCATAGTATATATAAAATTAATTCATGATCTTTTAAATAATATCTTTCCTTTTGACAACTAGGATGAACTATTTATGTGTATTATGAATAAGCAAATATTTGCATGAATATATGTATCAATATGCATATATTTGCATGAAAATATACTTTTGGGCAGTTTCATCTGCTCAGATGATTTAGTGTATTGCCTGTATTATAATGATGCATTTTTTTTCGCCTAAAATGTATTAAGCATTTTGCAACAAACGTAATCTTTTTTGTTACTTTTGGAAGAATTTAAAAAGCTTTTTGTCCAATAATCGTACGAAGTTTAAAACATAAATGATGCGAAGAAAATTGGGCAAAATCTGTTAACAGTGCAAAATATATTTTCAAGACTAAATAATGATAATAAAGAACTCAAAAATTACTCTTTCTCTCACATATTCCTCATCAACATGGTACGACAGCTCTTTGTGGCCCGTGATCATTAAAAGTATAACCGCGAATGTTTTCCTTTCTTTTTTAAATTAAGAATTTACATTTTTATCCATATTAGACAGTTATTTTGAAATTGATCATTTTATAAATCTGTGTAACACGTTATTTACTTCTATTATAAAGTAGATTTAAAATGATTAAATTGTTTTACGTATTTTTTTTTAAATGGAAATAATATAAATCTTTTTAGCTTTCTAGTAATCATGAAGTTTTGTGAATTTGCTTCTTTTTCTAAATTCAAAATTCATCCTCTAGTTTGAGCATATTTTAGGCTAATTCATGAAGAAAGTTAAGTTCTTCAGAATTGGCAACATTTGTTATCACTTTGAAGTGTGATAATGAATGTTGCTCATTTAAGGACCTTTTTATTTGGATAATTTAATAGATTTTTTAATACAATGTAATCTTAAAATATGCTCTTTAATTCCTTAATTTAGAAAATATTTTTCAAATCTAAACTAACCTATGTTTATGAAGAGAATCACTGTGAAACACTATAAAATAGAAATTATATTACTTATACAGTTGTGTAAAGTTGTTCTCATTTAGTGGAACCAAAATATTGACTTGTACTTCTCTAATTTGTAATTTTGGAGGGCTATAATACTGGAAAACCTGAGTAAAGTCACTAGTTTATGGCAGCACGCCTACCTGAATAAACATTTTGTAAACGCTTCTATTTACAAAGCTCTAAAACTGACTCAAGGCGTTTCTTCTCTCCAGTGTTTACAACTTCATAAATAGGCAATTATTTCCTACGATGACCGTGACACCGATGCACTAAAGTAAGCCTACCTAATGTGTAGGCCTAAAAAAAGAACATAAACATGCATGCCTTCTACTGCAAAGGGCCGTTAAACTGTCGTTTGTGAGTGCTTCCTTGATTATTTAATGTTTGTCAAGTGTTGTGTCCTTCCGCCGTTGCTAATTTAACTTTGATCCTTTGCCTTTTCACTCAACCACATCAATAAAAGCTACGTGGTGGATATCTGCTAGTTTTACCCATAAAATTGCATTCTCTATTTTGAATAGGAATAGTGTGTAAAGACAATCAAATCAAATTATTTTGGATTGCTATTTTTTCTATTGTTACAGAAATATTATTTAATGTCAATACTTTTATATCTAAACTTTTATTTTTTATAATATTTTAATTTTAGTGTTTGAGCTTTAAAATTTAACAAAAATGCATAATTTAATTCTTTGTTAAAATTATAAAAACCTTTAATTAAAGCAATATTAAATTCTTATACAAATTACAGTTCCATGAATATTTAGAATTTTACAAAAATTTAAATAGAATAACTAACTAAAATCAAATTATTTTAGCACTCTTGAAATAATAAATATTAATTTGAATTAAATAGCGTAACATAAAAGAAATCACCCGATTTTTTAGAACAAGTAGAACACGGAATGCTACATTTCTTATGTACTTAAAATTCTGTTGTTCGTTTTCTGGAATACTTAATTTCCAGCAGTGTTCTAGAAGACCTTATATCTTCACCCTCTATCTCGAATAAGGTTGGAAACAAATAGAAAAATGAAACCGTGTAGCATTCGTTACACCATGTGGTTTATTTTAGAGACAAAACAATTTCTTTTTTTTTAATGACCATAGATATGGATAAGATAGTGAAAGAAAAACCTGCCTGTTGCATTGTAGACTGTCCCGGTTTGATTCAAATTTCTGAAATGACATATAATATTGAAGTTCGAATCATTATAGAACAATTGATTGTTCCAATTCTGAAATAATTAGTGTGTAGCTTTCTTATTCAACAGGTCTATTCATCATTCATTTTTTAGACGTGTGTTCAAAGCAAGGAATTAATTTTAATCTACACAAATAAAATAAAGCAAATCTAAAGGTATTATGAAATTTTATACCATGCTGCTCTTTTGGTATGATCTATCTCACTTACACTATTTTTCCATTATATTACACCGCATCAATCTTTGCAGAAAATCAAAAGCTATAAAATAAAAAAATGATTATATATTTAAGTTTATTCTTAAAATTAAACGCTTCCGTATTTTGTTTCTTAATTAAAATTGAGGAAATCGAACTAACATCCGGGTTTTAAGAAAGTCCTTTAGACTGATAAAGAAGGAAGAAAGTGTTTATCTGTTTATAATTATCGAGGTGTTAAGTTTGTCGTTAGTTTGAAATCGAAAGTGTTTTACTTTTGATTTAATTAAAAATATGCCTGAAAAAAGAATTAAGAAAATTTTTGAAATACAAACATTATAAGAATTACTCAGAAAATAAAATTTATATAGTTCAATAGCATGAAAATTTCACTGGCTCATAAATTGTTTGTCCGAAATATTATTTAATGCTTTCGACTTAATCACTTTTACAGTAGGAAATTGAGCATTACAGGAAATTCAGCAAAATTATTCAAAACTCAATTCCTTTTGATATTTGTATGTGTGAGGAATTTACTCATTAATAATGTTAATAAAAGTTGCTATCAAAATGCTTTTTACAATTTAACCGTCATTTTAGTTTTAATAACTAACTGTATCTAGAATGCTATTATGAAATAAATAAAAAAGTATAAAATGTTTTAAAAAAATTAAATTTTTACAAGAAAATTTATGCGGACGACTCCAAATTGGGCCACTTAAAATTATTTCTGAAAATCTTTGTAGTGTAAGCAATGTTTTTTTTTATTTTATAAATTTTTTATTTGCACTTCTAAGTTACATTATTTTATGCTGTGGAAAACTATGCAACACAGCAGCAATGCATATTTATCATCAGCAAACAACGTTAGAATAAAAATTTTTAAAAAAAAACCTTGCAAAATAATAATTAATTCAGTTTTAAAAAAAATTTTAATCACATATTTTATATGATACAAAAAATAGAAAGTAATATAAATTGAAATATTTATTTCATCATGTAAATTCAAATAACAAAAATGTGAGCATATTACCACACAAAAATGACCAAATCAAGACATATTTATGTGTGCACAAAGTTTATTTTAAAAATAAAATTTAGCCACAAAATGTTTTTTTTTATTAATATAGTTAAAAATTTGGGTATTCAATGGTTGTTACATCAGCATATTTTCCTGTAATAAGCCCTCAGTTAAGCTCTACCAGTCGGTGGAACCAAACGGGTGGGAGTCTTCGTAATTTAGAAGCAGGGATCAAATAGAAGACCCTTAAATACTTGATCACCCATCCCAGAGGCATCATTTCTCTTGGAATGATATTGAAATGATGGAATATAAAAAAATATGCTTAAAAGACACGTTAAATATCGATACATATGTTTTATATATGCAACTTAATATCTAAAGGTTATTCCCAGGTATTTTACTTGGTCACGTCTTCGCCTTTTAGGAGAACTTCACATGAATGGCAGTTAAGTTAAGATCAGATTCTCGTAATTTTAGAGCAGTTATTTCCTTAAATTTGAAATGCTGGTTCATTTGAAAAAAAATAATAGAGAAATGTTAATTAATTTGGCTGTCAAAATTCAACACTTGAATTAAATGTTTTCGTATATTCTGCTCATTAACTAAACTACGAAGAAATCGAACTCATATTAACCGATTGAAAATACTGTAAATGAACCGGATTTCTTTTAATTTGCTAATATCTAAATTAGTTTAAGATTTAGTATCGAATTCAAGACTTTTCGATTTTAAGAACGCTGTCTTACCACTAAATCATGATGAGTCTAAATTTTAATATGCATATGAAATAATCAGTGACATTGTCATGAATCTATTGGTTTTTCAAGCATCACTTTTTTGTTTCCCGCATTGCCCTTTTGGAGTTAATCACACTATTAGTGAAAACTTTTTCCTGAAGAAATACTACGGTGTATGATACAATACGATTTAACAATTAGAGTATCCACTTCGTGACGTCGAAGCCTCATATATTCATTTACTTTATATTGTATAGATATACTTGTCAATAAAAATCTTATGAGCAGCAATTCTGAGATACTTTGCTCACCTTTAATTCGTAAATAATACAACTTATTTATTTTAAAGGAATTTCTTATTACATATTCACTTAACACAGGAAACGGATATCCCGGTGTTTAGAAAAAGTAGCACATTCATCAGAATTCACCACCACTGGGTACTTCAAGTACCCGGTCAGGTCTATGACCCGCTATGCTGTAAATAGTTGGCAGTGATAAAGTAAAACTTCTTAAAACTTACAATCCAGACATTCTTTTTGCATTTTATTTATTATTTGAGACACGCTTCAACAGTGCCTCTAGCGGATACTACTGGATGCACAAGACATGTGTGCGACTATTAGAGCCTGACAGCAAAACAATCAGATCAAAACCTTGGAGCGTTCAAAGTAAACGATACTATATTTAGAGTTGTCAGGAAAAGTGAATTACTCAGTTTAGAATGCATCTAAGTGTATAAAATTTGAGCTATTCGTATTTTCACTTAAAACTCCATCTTTTTTTATAAGCTTTTATTTTGAATTCCTTATGTTAGAAAAACAAGTGGAGAAAAAAATTACCTCGCGAATTTTCAAATATATAAGATTTATCATAAAATACACTCACACACAGTTGGAGATAAAAATATTCCTTAATCTTTGTAAAACGGAGTTTTAATTGTTAGATAATATCAGGGCAAATTTAAATAACTAAAATAAAAACAATACTTTTCTAGTTCAAAAATTGCTATATATATATATATATATATATATATATATATATATATATATATAT
>JAPDSC010119313.1:56339-88618 GCA_026290005.1 Latrodectus geometricus
TATATATATATATATATATATATATATATATATATATATATATATATCAATGAGAAACATTTTGATTGACTTGATTGTTTTATAGTCCTGTCTCAAGAACGAATTTGACTGATACCAATGATTTTGAATGCATAACACTAATCACTGCAAATATACCCACTCAAAGCTAGAATCAAATGCATAAAATCAACAGTTTTTTTAGTGAAACGCGCCAGTGTTGTTATACTATTGCCAATACAGCAAAGAAAAGAAACCATATTCATCAAGAAATTTCTACGTATTTCATATTGACTATTTGGTTAATAACTTTGAAAACCAGCTATACTGCTGGCCATCCGAACTGCAACACCAAGAAAGACAAGAAATGTCACAACAAAATTTATTTTGCAGATAACATGTTGAACAAACATCAAATGATTAAATTTATATATTTCCGTGAAGTGTGGTCCCTGCCAAAATCAGTAGCCATAGTAGCCGCCATTGTTAGGGATCAAGGCTGCCACACCCCACGGCATTGATTCAAAGAGACTTTGGATGTGTTCTTCGGATACAACAGATCAAGCAGCTTCCCCGCGTTGCCAAAGTGGTTCTAGTGTGGCAAATGGGGATATAATCTGGGTCAATTATTGAGCAACCATGGACCACGTGTTTTCTATCGGTGAAAGTTTTGGAGAGTGAGCTGCCCAAGAAAGCAATTCAATCTGCCGAAAGACGAAGAATCCTAGGACAATGCGTGCCACGTGTGGTCCTGTTGAAATGTGGCTGTGGAAAAGTCCTAAAGATAAAGAAAGGCAACTGGCTCCAACACCTCGAAGATGTAGCGCTCGCTGTTTGAAGAGCAAGCAATGCGTACTAGAGGAGTGTGAGAGTAACATCCAATACCATATCATAACACTCAGTGGAGGACCAGTGTGGTGGTGGATAACGGAGCTGTTTAGCATCCTCTCTCCACGGTGTCTCCAGACTCGAATAAGTCCATCGTGGTGTTGCAGACAGAAGCGTGACTCGTCGGTAAAAACAATTTCATTCCAGTCTGCCTTCCACATCCTTCTTTTATCGCACCATTGGTGACGGAGATGTCTGCGGCTCATCGTCAGTGGTAGACGAAGCAATGGATGTCTTCCGGACAGATCATTCTGCTGTAAACTGCGTCGAATGGTACGCGCAGACACTAGATGATGCATCATAGACTGAATGTGCTGTGCTATGGTTCGTGATGTGTGATCCGTCACTGCCATACGCACAATTTGCCTGTAATCACGTGAAGTGGTGCACTGAGGTGGATGTAATCGAACACATCGATCATCGTACCCTTCTGCATCCAACGATTACATATATCCGCATTACAGTTGTTTGGTTTCGTCAAACACGACTACCGATTTCCCTGAAAAATAATCCACAATCTCGGTATGCCACAGTGCTTCCTCTATCGAACTCAGATATTTGATCAAAAATGATCGCTGTTTTCTATGAGGCATAATTATAATTGATCGTTTTTTTTTATTTTATTTGAAAAAACCACAAGAAAAACACAATTGACGAATTGAAATCGTCGAAATCATCAAGCCTTAAATAGCGCTTTGAAGTGGTGCCACAGGCACGTGTTTTTACATGCTCTTATCAGGGTGTTGCATTTACGGTGAACAGCATTGTATTGGTATTTTTTCAATAAATGATATCATTATTTAATACTGGCAAAATATTGTGTTCTCTTTGCCAAATAAAGCATATTTAACTTATTAATATCACTCAAAAAATGATATAATTATTTTTAATCAGAAGAATGTAAATTCATTCCCTCAAAATAAGATATGAATGGATTCACTCATTTTTCACGAAAATAATTGTTTCAAAATACTTTAGCAAATTTTTAATATTGTCAGACTCAAATCTCTCGTGTTCACTCAGCCAATGTCTGACTTCCTTTTATTGCGTTTTATATTTATGACTTCGGTGATTCTACATTAAAATATCCTAAAAATTTGGATTATTCGTTAAGAGACTCCACCATGTATTTTGTATTTTTCCATAATATTCAACAGGTTTGTATGAACGAGGATATTTAATTTTTTATTGGTTTATGTGTTAAATAATTGCATAGAAGCAATTTTTAGTACCGAACGAGATTTTTTTCAATAGTTTAACATTTCATGGCCACACAGCTCACCACATTTCGACCTAAAGACATTATTTAATGCAAAGGCTTGCAGGAGAAAGCTGTTGTAAAACTCTTAAAAACCAACTACATGATACCTTCGAGAAGACTTTTGTTAGACAGTAATCGTAGGGTAGAGAATATGGAAAAATTATTAGAACCAATAAAAGTTCCTGTATAAAAACAGAAACACACCATGTGTATTTCGTTATACAAAATGGTTGCAATATAACATGGTATCATCCACTTTGAAGAACATATTCTTATCACTGGAAGCTCATACTTCAATCCATGCTCTTTTCTGAGCATTATGCAAAATTAATTTCACTTAATTGATTTTCTATGATGAAATTTTTGAAGTACGACCTGACAAGAAGTGGTAGAAGAAAATTAACCGTTAGATTTAAAAACATGAACTATTTTTTTTTATCAGACAATCTTTTATTGTTCATTTGCAAGTGTTTTAGTATAGAAGCAATTTTAGAATGAGAACAGAAAATGATTCAAAAACACATGGTATAAATTTCTATTATTTTAAAATCAAATTAAATCAAGAAGAATGCTTTTAAGTGTGGTAAATCAAAGTCCATCTCGTGTTATTGCATTCAGAGGTTTTACAAAAAAGTGGCAGTTCTTTTCAGATTCAATTGTTAAAATTAGATGTTTCGTCCGCCATTCGAAAAATGTTAATTGATGACAGTCACCATATCTACCAAATTACCAAATGAATCTGCCACCATAAATAAAATTATTCATAAATAATTATGAAAAAATTTCAGTTTAGCTACGCACACAATTTAAATGAGCTCTAAAATGAGGAACGCATCAGAAGCAGTAAAAAAAAATTTGAAGATAGTGGTCACCGATTATTTAGCCTTCCGTGTTTTTTTTTTTTTTTTTTTTTTTTTTTTTTTGTTATTTTAGCTTTCCAACACGTCAAGGAAATAAAATATGAGTCTTTGAAGATGAACCCACGCCGCCTACGCTGGTAATAAGATAACATGCAATGAAAAAATTCATGTACATCATTTTCATTAAAGCTACTGAATTGGTCAAAGACATGAGCTTGAAAAGCAAAAGGTAATTTTTGTTTTAAATTAAATAAGCAAAAAATGGTGCATTGCGAAACAAAACAATTTTTTTTGTTTCAGTACAGTAAATAGCAACATTTTTTAAATTTTTTTTTTTGGTAAATTATTTATTTATTTTTATACAAAATATGTATATTATGTCTTATAGAGCATTGCCAAGTTTAATAGATTTTAGCCTTTACCATTACTTCCCTGGTGTTCCAAATTAAGATTTAGTTATATTATTACATATATTCACGCAAATATTTAGAGACATCTATTTATATTGTATACACATTAAAAAAATTTGTTGTTCTAAAAATTATAAGACGCGACTTATTTTGGAATTTCATGAAAACATACAATCAACTTATTGCCATAAATGATTTCTTATAAATTATATCTTTGTATAGTTTGTATTAAATATTTTATTAAAATATTTTACTTTTGTATCATAAATTAAAAAATTCCTTTCATGAAAACTCACGATTTACCAATGAAATGTTCCAGATTTTAAGTTCTTACCAATTAAGAGCAAAAAGTGCACTCATTTCTTTTCTTCATCAGTGGCTTTGTCTAATGAACTGTCTATCACGGTTAGTGTGTGTGGATCTTACATGCGATGTTATTATTGTCTCCAATAGTGCGTGCAGATTGTAATTCCGATTCATTAATTGAGGCTGCTTCAATAGAAACAGTAGCTTTAATAAGTTATTTTGAAGCATCCGGTACTGCTCAAATTGTTTGTAAAATACATTCTTCTTTATTATATATTAAGTTATTGGCAAGTAAAGATATTTATTAATGTAGATGGTACTGTGTATTTGGTATTTAAAAAATCAATCTAAAACTCCTCATAAATCTAAAGTTTCAACATGAAACTAGTTCATTAAAAATATTAAATATCCATTGAAAATTCTTGTTAAAAATGAATAAATACTCTAAATAATATATTTCATTTTATTTTTAATTTAAAACTTTAAGAAACTTTATTAAAATGTAAAAATTGTATTTTGATTCAAATTTTAAAACTTCATATTTACTTATTATTGTATAGAAATATAAGATATATTGCATAATTTTTCGAGTATGAATCCGAATCCAAACAAATATTTTAAATTCTACAAATTTGTCAAACATTTCTAGGATTGCATATATTCGATTAAGATAAATTTTTACTGTGATCAACATATTTTCCTACTTAACAGCAACATATTTTCCTACTTAATTTAATTTACTTATTATGTTTAATTAATGTAGTTTTTTATTTAATATTGGTTTTTTAATTATAAAATTGGATTTAAAATCTTAAAAATAGCATATAAAGTATTTAAAAAATATATATCAATGAAGTTAACAATAAATTTAAAAGTACATAATTATAGATCGTTATCTTAGTTGGTTAAAATGGTTCCTATTTTTCATTTAGTGAAAAATATTACCAAAGATAGTTCAACTTTATACAATAATCTGAATGAAATGAAAAACATCTAAAAATAAAATTTCTTAAATTATTTCATAAATTATGCTTAACAACGAGTGAACAGTTATTTATTTCATTGAAGAAATCCTCACTTTTTTGTTTTAAAAGAAAAATATTAACAAAAATATTGAAATCTGTAGTAGTCTTTTAAAATTAAGTAAGGTAAAAAAAATAAATATAAAAAGGAAATATTTTCAAAAATGTAGATTATATATTTTTTAAAAGTATATAAAGAAAATTTATCACTTAATTTATGTAGATTCAAGAGATTATGTTTCCATGAGAAATATTAAATATAAAATTATGAAAAAAGTTTGACTATTTTATCAAAAACTTAAATTAAGATAGTTACACTATAAATTTATTTATAGCTGTAAGCGAATCAATTTTGGGAAACTGAATTCAATCTGCAGTTAACATTACATATTTAAATGAAATTATTTTTCTTCAGTAGAAAAATGTTACTAGCTTATTAAGTGAATTTTTTAAGTGAAATGAAATAAAAACAAATATAAAAATGTATAAACTTATGAAATTTACAATTTAATGCAAAGATATAAATAGTCAAATTACGTGTATTCAACAGATAATTTTTTTTCCTTTTACAGTTAGATGAAAAGTATATTTTAACTAGAATTGTAATTACATATTAATGACAATATTAAAAAATCAATATAATTGAGATTTCTTAAGTGAAGGCTACTAGTTTAAAAAGCTTACAATTTGACATAAATATGCACGATTTAATTATATCCAATTCATTGATAATTTTTTTTATATTTAAATTAAAATTATTTATATACTAACTAGAATTATAACTCTAGTTAGAAATTAAGGTTTTTAACATGGTAACAATATTAAAAACCTTTTTAATTCCTTATTTAAAAATATTTTTTCACTAAAAAAATTTCAAAATCTTTTTTTTACCATGTTTTGAGTATATAATAACAATGCAACAAATAGTTCCAGTGCAAAGAGATATATAACATTAACTTACTAAGTCTCTCAATATAAGTTTATTAAATCAATTTAAAAAATTAATGTTGAGGTTAAAGAAGACGAATCATTATTTCTTAATTGAAATTTTTGTGAGAATTTGTTCTCGGTAAAATAATTTTCCTTAAACTTTTATATTAAAACATTTAATGACATAACCTATAATTTCAAATGCTTTAAAAATACTCCAAGAACTGAAGTATTTGAATTTTTTATTAAATCAAAATTATTTCCAATTAAAAATTTATTTAATACCGTAATCCAAGTAGAAAGGTATTTTTTCTTCATCCTAATACTAAATAAATTTAAAAAAATTTTTTCTAAATTGGGATATTAGCAATTTTACATTTTGTTAGAATAAGAAATAAAAACGTTTAATGCATTTCTAAATCAGGAAGTCATCGATGAATTTTTAATTTGATTCCGTGTTTACATAAATAGCTCTGGAATTTGAATATTTGATTTCTTAATTCAAAATGTTCCAATTTAAAGATTTATTTACAAATGAATGAAAAAGTTACACAATTTTTAGTTTAAATATTTCTTGAATTTGCATATTATAAAAACTAGTTTGGCCAAAATTTCGAATATAAAAATTTAATGATATTTAATTGAAAAGTTAAAATATTGATATTTAGAAAATTTGACTCGGTAATTAAAATTATTGAATCTTTCTGTGGACTGAAACTACTTTGATAAAAAAAAACATTTTTTTAAAATATCAATGCAAAAAAAGTTACATTATTTTCCAACAGACAAATTTGAGGAATTTAGAACTCTGCATGACTGATCTGGTCAAAATTTTGTATTAAAATATTAAATGGTATTTTCATCGAGAATTCAAAAGCTTCAAATTCGGAAAACGACATTTAGTTAACTTTTCGAATTTCTGTTGTAGAATGTTTCCATGATTGATATTATTTTAACCACAATTTCATATATCCGAATTGATCCGTTTTAATTATATCCGAAATAACTAAGAAATTCCAAAAATATATTTGTATATACGAGCTTTATGGAAAAACATTTGCACAGAAAAATTCTGAAAAGCATAAAATCCTTTTAGACTTCCTGAAAATAAGATGACTATAATAATAAGAAATATTTAAACAATAGCTGACAAAAAAATAGAATGCATCGTAAATTCAGAATAAAAAATTCTCTCTTCCTATATGCACTCAGTGCCATAAAAACTGTGACCTATTTACCTGAACATTTATGAGTTTATGAATTCAAAATTGCACATATCCGACATTCAGATTTTTCCAAACAAAAGCCAAATTCATTTTATTTCAAAAATAAGCATCACAAAATAAAATAAAAAAGCTACCGACAGTAAGTAAACAAACTCCATCACGGTTGTTAACCCAGTAGAGTTTTGATTCTTCCCACGAAATCACATAAACGCTTTCCATTTTTCAGAACTAAGTTTCGAATGTGAAAGGGAAAGACGGTACCGAACGTCTCTCATAAGGATTAGAGCACTCTCGGTCACAGGTTGGTTACCCAGTTTCACTGTCGTTGCCCTGCACGAGATTATCTCCAGGGCGAAAGAAGAGCGAGGACTGGTGGGGAAGAAAGGAACTCTTTTGAATGAATGTCAAGGAAAATGTATCTTAATAAAGCTGTCTAAGCTCGTTATTGGTGGATATGAATTTCTGGCCGTTGTAACGCTTTGCTTTTGAATGGGTGTAATTAAAGTTGAAATACTTAGCGGCTTTTTATAGTTTATTTCCTTCTAGAGCGGTAAAATTTATGATAAAAAATTTTAATTATATAAAAATAAATGTTATTTTACAATTATGATATACATTAAAATATGAATTAAGCCTTTCAATGTATAATTCAAATTTCCCACCAGATATTAATTACTCCAAAAGAAGAGATGAGGAAAACATAAAGGCAACATTTTGAAAGCTGGCGTCAAAAGATAGAATCTTAAAGAGCTTAACTATTTTTCTTGATATTTATAATAAAAATATTGACGGAAATATAAAGCTGTTGTGTGTTCAGATATTAGTTAAAATCAATAAGAAATATAATAAGGTCAGTGATATTATGTATTTTTTTTTTGTAATAAATGTTTATATCTATTTTTATATTTTGGAACATTAAATGAATATTGCTATTTTTGTGAATATTTTGAATGTACAAATATTCTTGGAAAATTGAAGAGTGTAAAAAAATTCTAGAAACTAAGAAATCGTTAAATATTTGTCCTTAGTAATTTGATTAAAAAAGTTTTGAAAAAATTATTATTTCAGTGTTATGAAAAATAACTGAAAGATTTTAAAAACTTAATTTTAAATGATTAATTTTAATACGCTATTAAAAACTTAACTTTAATTACATGGCTCAAATAATTTATTTACTATAATATTTATAAATGATTAGTACCTTGACGAAAATAAATCGCACATTAGTCGTACAAATGTTCAGGAAATGTGCATTATAAATATAAAAAAAAATTGTATTGAAAAAAGGCAACCTTATTTATAAAGTTCTTATCCATTGTTTCTCAATACAACCATTTATAATTAAATTAAAAAATAATTTAGCATTTCATTAATGTTTCTTTGTTACAGAATCAATTAGATATTTATTATATAACAGGCATTTATCACATATTTTCTCTTCTTTTTTCATTGTTCTTTTCTTGTTATTATCTCCAACAGTTTATTATCTAT
Organism: Latrodectus geometricus; assembly: GCA_026290005.1. NCBI lineage: Eukaryota > Metazoa > Arthropoda > Arachnida > Araneae > Theridiidae > Latrodectus > Latrodectus geometricus. Next base: position 64,731 of record JAPDSC010119313.1, read on the forward strand.
AATTCATATTGTAATTGATTACTAACAGTTAGTTATAGCTTTAGAATAATTAGCCTTCATTTTAAAGTCCTTCCAATAGCCACTGAAACAAGAGGCAGTAAATTCAATGTCATTAATTAATAAATCAATACCAATCTGAATGGTATTTAATTACTCGAGATGTTTATCAGGGATATTCGGAAATAAGACATGTTCGAGAAACTTGTTCTTTTCATGGTCCAAATATATGTTCTATATTAAATTTAGATGTAATATTTTTTGTGTAAAATTTTAACTGTAATTTAAAATTCCTATTCATTCTAACCGAACTATGAAGTTTTATATATAAATTGGGAAGTTAAATTTTTAAAACTAAAAACACTTGCAAATTTTGAATTCATGTTAATAAAAAAGACTAAGTATTGTACATAAAACCTAGTAAAATCCCTGCTACATTTTTTAAAATTATGTTTTGCATAAAAATTCTAAAGGATAACTAAAACTTTCAATATATTTTACATAATTATTTAACATTTTCTTAATAGCAAGTTTAATAAATATTTTAATTGATAAATCTTGTTAAAAAAAATCCACCAAGTATAAACAGGGTACTTTCTTCGTTGAAGAAACGCTGCTTGTTTGATCTATCCATAAAAATGCACTCACTTATTATATAAAAAGTAAAAGTAATTTATAATTTATTCTACAAAAAATTTTATTTAAAATTTAATAAACTATGTTAAAAACACATTCAAAATAATAAAGTTAGTTTCTAAACTAACAATCACGTAAATGAAAATCTCATATTTTGGGAAGCAGAAAAATACTTAATTTTAAGAGTAGATTGAAATTAATTAATTACAATAAAATTTGAATTTTTTTTAGATAGCAGACATCAAAAAGTATTGTTTAATTGATCCATATCTTTATTTTTACTATTTTTATCGTAAATTCTTTATCTTAGTTTTTTGAATTTTATATTTTTTATTAGATAAAAATATATTTTTAATTCAAAACATCAATATCATATTTTTGCATTGTCTTCAGTAGTATAAGTGATGCAACACTCTAACATAAATACAATATTAAATTCAAGAACTCTCTCATTATATACAGAAAAAAAATAGTTAATTATAAAATAAAAAAATATATATATATATTCGGCTGGCTCAGTCTGTTTTGTAAGCTTCCTTAGCCAGGAAATCCTTTAATCTTTTCCGGGACTGTTGAAATGCTAATTATAGTTGAAACTGGACTGAAAAATATAAGTTTGTGTGTTTTTTATGGTGATTGTGGGACTTTATTTCATTGCCTAAATTTATTTTTAGTTAGTAAATGCATTAAGAAAAATTAATTTACAATTTCTATGTTGTATTGCAATTTTGTGAATATTTCGTTTATATTTACGTACACATTTTAATCCCAAATGAAACTCTCTTATTTAAACATTAAATACTCTCTTAAATATAGGAGTATTTTTGTCATTAATATGTGCTTCCATCTTATTATTGCTTTAGTTTTTAAGTGCACCTTTTTATGCTTATTAAAGAAAGAAATGTTGGATTTTCATTGCATAAAATTATTAAAGAGATAAAAGTAGTTAGCTTATAATCTCATTGAGAAATCTTCATACTTCCGTGTGCTAAAACAAGATATTCCTTCAAACTGGATGCTGCCATAAGTAATGTGAACGCGATATTTAAGATCTTTGAACCGTAGTTCATCGCCTACGATTTTGCCGGAAAAGGAAGTATTAACTTGTTAGGAACAGCGCTAAATGAACCTTTGTAATTCAATCTAACCACAAGAAATTAATTTGTTTTTATGTACTTACAAAAGTGTAGTATTCTTTTTGAAGAACAATTTCGGTTATCGTAAAAAGATGCAACTCATAATTAGTTTCCGCTTGGATCTTTTGAGAGTCCTAAACATTTTCACATCAAAAAAAAGAAAGGAAAATAAAGTGTTGCATCCTATCGTTTCCAAAAAGATTGGAGGTCACATGTAATTTTCTTTCAATAATCAAGACGTGGGTTGTTCTAATTCCTCTGCTGCTAGAGCGAGACGAAATGTAATTTTAGCAAGGAAAGTATGGGAAATGATAGTTGATTTGTTTTACAATGTTTTCCTGTTTATCTACATCTTTCAATGGTAAAAATATTTCGACTATTTATCGACGACAGTATAATAAGAAATTTGAAACTTGCTGCCAAAAAAATTCTAATTAAATGAAATATTATTATCATTATCTGTCTGACACAATTGAAACTTTTTCATTTCTCAGTATTTTTTTTATCTTTATTTTTAACGATGATTAAAATTAACTACTACTTTTAACTACTCTCTCTACATGCTTAAAATTGCCATAGTAGAATAGACAGTTTTTTTTATCAATTATATCTCTCTAAGATGTCTTGAGTATTTAAATTGATGTTTATTTATCTGCATTGTACGTACTCTATTTCTTTTGCATGAATAAAAATGTGCTTTATTTTTCTCCTTGATTTAATATAATATAATTATTATTGAGATACAAAACAGATTTTCAATGGAAGATGCATGAATTGATTATTTAAAGGCATTTTTTTGCCTATGAATTACTTCACTTATAAAGTTGGTAAATAATTTTGAAAATTGAAAAGAAAATCTTGCAACTACGTATTTAATACGTGATTTCTAATGCAATACAAGCAAAAGTTTGCCTTAACATTTACTTAGCAATAAAATTTTATTTCACTTTTTTTATTTGTAGATACCATACTGGCCACTTTGAATTTAGATAAATCTTAAGGTGATAAAACTTTCTTAAAAGATATATCTGAAAATACATGTTCTCTGAAATGTTTTGTGAAATTCATTTTCATTTTCGGCAATTTTAAGGAACTGGTTTAACCCATTAGAATTCGAAGCATAATTTCCCTTTCTTCGCTGAACAGATCAGGTGAACCGAAACAGTGAGAAAAGTCAGCAATTTGATTTTTAGTTTGTGGGTACGATTGTAAGTTCTCAATGGATAATTCTTGTTTAAAGTTTAATTTAAACTAAAAATTCCATCAAACTGGATATTATGTACTAAACGCGACAATAGGTCAATAAACGCAACACAAGCGTAACAATGTTTACCTAAAAAGGTCTTACATTCCGACAAAAAATTTCTATTTTAGTTCAAAAATTCATTGAGATTTATGTTAAAATTCACGTTTCTTAGTTTTGAAATTTAGAGGACTATGGATGGATTCTAAAAATCAAGGAAAATGAATCTTTAAATGTGTTTTGGATTTTTTATTTTAAGAAACCTTTATTTCTTTTTGCCGAATTAAAAAATATCTGATATTTCTTGACACTTCTAAGGATTGCTTCGATTTTTTTTATAATAAATAACTATTTTTCTTTGTTTTGATACTTTTTTTAACGTTTTATTTTTCTTTGCCAAATTAAACATGGATTATGTCTCATAAGGCATTGCCAAGTTTAATACTTGTAGTTTTTAGCTTTTACCCTTACTTCACGGGTGTCCCAAAATAAGATTTGATTTTTGTCACGAAAATATATGTTTGAAAAACATAATTTTTTTGCTTATTCAAATTTACTTGATGTTATCATTTAATCTTCGATATTTGGTACATCATTTTTACAAAAGAAATCCAAAATCACAAAATATAGAACTATCTCTCTCGTTGTTCGCTTAATTCTTCTCTCGCTTTGATGACGTGAAACTTCATGTCCTGTTTATTTATTTGAAATCCATCTACTGCGACAAAGACGTGTGATATTTTTATTCCATTTATTGTTGTGATTTTTCAGAGGGTTGCATACTTTGCATGATTTACTTGAAGCATGGTCAGGCATCCCCGTTCTTTTCTTAGACTACGCCTCGCGCATTTTTTATTTTTTGCATGCTTGGATACATCTGAATGCCTGACGAGCTTCAGCGCAGACACCAGCTTTTTTTCAATATATTGTTGAAACTATTGTCCCTTACATTTTATGTTCAATCATCGCATGCACACATTGAGGGGACAAAGAAGCCGATAAGAAGCAATAAATGGCTGCGAAACCCACTGCGTCGTATCTTTGTCGTGTTTTCAAAAGAAGAGCTTAGTTTTGCATGTTCCATGCCTCACCCCGTAATGAGCGTGTTTTGTGGACCTAAGAGACAAAACAAATTTCCGAGTAATATTAGCGCAGTGTATGCTTTTGTATCGCTGATATATCAAGATAATCTTTATAGATGCAAATTTATAGTTATTGTTATCATTCTTTGAAGATTGTGGTTTTTTTGTCAATGAAAACAGCTCTTTTTTAAGACATAGGTTTCAAGGGTTCTTTTATTGCCTCTCAAAGAATTCATAGCAATGAATTAATTTCCGTTCGCTGCATTAAAAAAAATTGTTATAGTTTTTTTATTATTAAAAACATTTTCTTACGTAATTTAAGCTTACAATTAAGATTTTTATGATGAAAAAAAGTTAAGCAAAATAGTTTTTAAACCAGTTCGTAACCAGTAAATAGTATATGTATTACGCTCATTTCAAGATATTATTATATTTAATTAAGTTCAGTATCTTATAAAAAAAATTACTCGTTTTAATAATCATTTTTAGAAACTCAACTCTAAAGAAAGCAGCAATTTTTTTCTAAACTTAAAACTGATTTTTTATGGAGGCGGCAAATTTTTTTTGACATACTATTGAATTTTTGCTATTTGTCTTGTGATATGTTCTAAAAAATGGAGTTGAACATGGTGAATTGTAAATTTTACAAAAATGTTTGCGATTTGTTTGACATTTCTCCACTTGAAAATACTTCTTTAACAAAAATAAATTCTTAAATCTCGAAAAACAAAAATTCAGTTCCATTAGGCAGTCATTATTGACGATGAATGAGGAATTTTACCATTCATAATTATTAGTGAAGACAGAAATATAATAATCAAGCAAGATAAAATGCACCGGTGTATCGAAATCATTTCTACAGACAATTTCACAAAATATTCATATGCAAAATGCTAATAGAAGGTTTTTTTCTCTTTACATGACATTAAGTCAGATATTAAATTTTGATACAAACATGTTTTTTTTTTAATTTATTAATATTTTAAAACTTATATAAAACTTTTCATATACTTAAATGTTTGTGGAATAGACTATCTGTGATGAGACTTAACTTTTATGCTTGAAGCTTTTCAAATCAGTGATTCTCTCTATTTTTTTTATATCAGGACTCAACGCAGTACATCACATTTTACAGATGATTTGAAGTTATGATCACTGCAATTATACAAACAACAACACAGTTATACGTGATTATAATTGATAGCTATTGAGAGTAATAATGACCGCGTAATTAATGACACCAATAATATCCCTAACTTTTCATGACATAGTCGTGTAAATTATTCATTCTTTGTAACCTAAAAGTATATGACTCCTAATTTCAAGTGTTAGAGATCCACAACTAAGCTCTGGAAAGTTTGCTTCAATGAATATATATATATACGTTTATAAAAGCGTTCAATTTCTAAATCAACAATTGTCTTATCAATAATTTCAGTAGCTTATTGGACATCTTGGTTGCCGAAATTCACAATGACTCGCTATTTATTAGTTCTATTTTTTTTTTAATTCGAATTTTTAAGTAACAACAGCAAGTAAGAGAACATAATGCTTTAATTAAAACATTAATTTTTCATGTTTTCATTTATCCTTTTTTATATAAATTATAGTTTCATTTCTTGCTTTTTAAAACAGAGAAATTTTCTCGTCGGTTTTTACTTAATATTTACTTAACATTTCATGATCTAGTAAATCTCTTTTAATTTATATCTGTTTTCCTTAGGTTTTTGTATATTCTTCGTAATTACATTTCATATCTTAAAGCAGCCCGTTGAGACAGCTTCATAATCATAGAACTTTAGGTATTAAAATGACTTCATTTTTCTATCTAATAATATGCTAAAAGATGTTTTGTTTTTGTAATTATTTTGATTAAAGGATTTTTCTTAACTTACTAAATCTCAAGCTCAAGCTGTCATTTGACTTTAGGTTTGATCTCAGAAAGTTTAAATACTAATTTATCTGGTGAAACAACATACAAAACTAATGAAACAATTTGAATAAATAAATTTCGTTTTAATTTTAATTTTTATAGGGAACCCAACTCTCTTACGAATACGATCAAATCACATAATTTTCCTACAGTGATTATAATGAAATTTTATTATGATTCGCAAACATAATTTTCCATCTTATTCCCCAAATTTGCGATTTTTATTCTTTTCATCCATAATAAATATCTCGACCATTTACTTGCATTTTAATAGCATTTATTTATAATCGATTGTTATTTTACAACTTTTAAATTCTGCGGTAAAATATCATACAGTAATATATGTGCATAAAACTTGATTCGTGTATATTTTCTTAACAAACCTTTGAATATTACTTATATTTTTTCACCATATCCTTATAATAAAATTTTGTATTTTATTAAATGTTAACTATTGAAGTATCATCGTTTTAAAGAGGGAAAATATTATGTCTGCCTAAATAAACAATTTTTGTAGATCTATTTCATTCTGCAAAATATTTTTTTTTTATCGAAAGTTTTTTTCTCTAGTTTCCTTATTTCATCCTTTACGTTTAGCAGCTTTATTCCAATTTTTCTGTTTTCTTCTATTTTTGAATTTATTTTACATTAAGTTCTCTTCTTGTGTAACAGGGAATTTTCAAGAAAATAATGGTACAGTGAGGATGGAATTGATTCAGTTCAAAATAATTTACTTATAAAATTCTTTTCTTCTAGATCTGAAAATATTTAGCCTCTTATTTCTAATAGAAAATAGGTATTATGAACAATTTTTGTATAAGTTTATCTAAAAGTAAAAGCAGTGTTCAGCTCCACACAACTGTTAGAGATTTCCTTTTTTTAACAGTATTGAAAATAATTTCTGTGACAGATTCACTGAAGAATATTCCGGCGGCTGCATTCAAATGCTAAACATTACTTCCAAAATTAAGAAACTTGAAGAAAAAGAATTCTATCTTTCTCACTAAAGAACTATGATTAAAAATCTGTTATTACATTTGTTATTTTTTCCAATCACACTGTAATTTCTTTCTTATGTATGCTACAATTTTTATTTTTATTTGTTTTACACAGTTTAATTAAAATTAATTTCCTAATTACTTGAAATGTACTTTTAGTGGCAGTTAAAATTTAAAATTATTTTTTAAAAAGTCGGTAAATCTTTTGGTGTGTAGCTTCCAATAAGATTTAAAAATGGTATTGTATCTGAAAACTTCATAAATTTGATAACTACTAAACTCTCTAGACTATATTCTCACTCTAATTTTAATGAAAAGAATTAAATATAGAATAAATGATATTTTCTCATGTATGAATATTTTATTTCTTAGCTTACTGAGCTAAGTTAATGATTTTGATTTTTAATAAGATGCAAACTTCTTTTCTGAATACTTAATGTATGATGTTTATTAATTGTATTTAAAAACAAATCTTCTTACAATTGTGACCAGTCGCATATATAATATATATAAGCATAATCGGAAAAAAATTAAAATTTCAAATAATCAAACCATTAAAAAAATTCACAAATAAACGTATACATTTATAAATTTGAAAGGAAATCTATTTTTTACAAAATTAAAATAAATTGGATATGAAAGGGAAAAAATTTAAATGAATAAAAACAAGTAATTTCTCTACATTTGTGTATCAAAAAATAATCTTTCAATCTATCATTTGAGATGTAATCCTATTTTAATACGATTTAGTCTGGTGAACTTCCTCTCACTGATGAATGCACTAACAGAATTGTTCGTTTTGAATAAAAATAAAAGCGTATTAATGATAAAATGTATGGGAAACATTCTCAGAAGAATTTCTTTCCTAATATAAACAGTAAAAAACATTCAGTGCCGTATAATCACTTTTAAAATAGATTGATTGAATGAAAAGCAATTTCAAATATCAGTTGCCATAATTTTTTGTAAAACAAATATTGAGAAAAATTAATTTTTTAAGAAGAAAATAAACAATTTTGTTTTACTTATCATTAAGGAAAAATCAACTTATCAAAAAGTGACGAAGTTTGTTAGATATTTTTGCCAACTTTTTTGTAATTTTACATCATTATTTAATAAATTTCAATAATTAATCAGTACATAATTTTATACTTAAGAATTTGTGTTTATTACATAGGTACTAAAAGATAATACATAAGTAATAAAAAAATCTATTAGTGCAACTCAAAATTTTATGTTTCCTTTAGATTTCATGTTTAATTATATTTAACGTGATTGCTATTCAATTAAGAATAATGTGATAACATTTAAAATAGACGAGGTATTTTCCAAACCTCCTGATTTTTTAAATTTTTAGAGGTTTTTGCAAAGTACAAAAAATTTTTTAAAAAATTTAAAAAGTCAAGAGGTTTTGGAAGCATTTCGCCTAACACCTAAACACCTCGTAAACAAACTGCAGCTTGATTTTGCCATGCTAATTAGGGATATGAAACAACTACAAGATTAACGTTGTTAATGTCTATACAGTAACTATATTTTTGTAACATGAGTAAACGTTTTATTTTTAGTAACACATAATATACCTAGAAAAAGTATATAGTGTATAAAATGCTTATATGCAGAGCAGAAATATTTTTATTTTTAATAGAATTTCCCAATCATAATTATATTGTTGTTGTTGTATAATGCCCGGCTCTTAATTTCAAGACAAGGGTATTAGGGGTGTCCACTTTTCAGAACTAGGTTGGTCAGTACGGGTGGAAGTGATATCACCTTATCTAATAGGGAACCCACTGGGTGTGCCATCGAATCCCTCAAGTGATTTCTTAAGTAGCAACCACCAAGCAGAAGACCTCCAGATTTGACCTGCCACCCCCAGAGGTATCATTTCACATGAAGGACACTGCAACCACGACATATTTATCATTCCCCAGCCACCATTAGTAAACATGGAGAATCTTCAACTGAGTCGGAATTCGAACTCACAACTTTCTGATTACAAAATCGGTGCTCTACCCAAACAGGCCCCCGAGGCCCTCAATTTTAATTACTGAATCCTTTATGAAGATTTTAAAATAATTTTTTTCGTACTCTTTAAATGTTAGCTAAGAGACCAAGAAGTTTTATAATTTCATATGGTTCAATAGTTCATTAAGTTTGTTACTAAATAAGTTTTTTTTTTAATGTCTGTACCTTGACCTTTGCTGTGCGTCCAGTTAAAAGGTGACAAGGTTACATCCTTGACACTCTCAAAATTAAAAATATATATATCAGCAAATATAAACAGAGTTAAAAGCCATTTATGTAACTGTAAGCTTCACTCTTTAAGAAAAATATAACTTTTGCGTGAATTTTAGAAAACTGATGAAATTTTATGAACGTATATGGACATTGCTGCCTAAGGACTTCATGCGACTAAATGTCACTGCATTCCTCTTGTTTTTCGTAAAAAATGATTTTTTGTAGAAAGAAATGAAAATAGTGCGTCGTTCAATACCCATTTGAAATCATGTAACGAATAAGACAATTTCACGCTATTAATGATTTGTAGAAAAATTGAATTCAACCGAATAGCTTTACACAAACTTTTATATTTTATTTTAAGAAATCTCAACATGAATTCATACTAAGTTTATACTATGACTAGTACATTTGGCTAATATAAAACATTTCCATATTTTTAATACATTAAGTAATAATTAATAATTGCAATATACTATTGTTAATTTATCATTGTATTTATCTTATATTTTTAGCGTAATTATATTTAACGATGTCTATTATATTTAATTGTGTATGAAGAAGACATTCTGTTTAGATAGTAATAAAAAAAATCGTGAATTTCATAGTTTAAAATTCATATTTTATCATTGTTAAACAAAAATGAGAATGTAAAATTATTCTCTTCATACAATCAAATTTGTATCCGACTTTTGAACTTAATCACTGAAAAGGACATGAAAAGGAAAGTTATTTCTTGAGAAACGTTTTATTTAGCCGTATTAAAAATAAAAAGAGTTACATTTTATTGTTAATTTTTTCCAAGAACGTTCCAAAATGACAGAGGAGAGCGGTTTTCCCCACATTTATCTTTCGACCAACAGTGAGATATTTACTATCCCCTAGACAGCGAAAAGAAAAAAGAGCTGCAGCCGAAAATCGCACATAAATTGTTCCTTTATCAGCATGACTTCTATAAAACTTGTCATACAGTTCTTTTATCAAATTAAAAATATTTTTGACTGGTAACTGTGTAAAAAAAATTCAGCTAAATTTGCTTATCAAATCGTATTAATCAGTATTTAAGGAATGATAATTTTTATTTCAAGTTTAACAAATGATTAAAACTTATTTTAATGGTTGTTAAGTCCAATATATTTAACATTAGTGAATTATTGATTTCTTTTTTCTTGTTCCAAAGAAAAAAGTAAAATTTAACTTATTTTAAAAATTAAAAAGAAGATTAAAAATTCTTGCAATATTTAGCATTATTTTAGCAAAACAAAGAAATAATTATTGACTAAAAATCCTTATTTTAGATAAAATGTGATTTAATGTGATTCTTATTCTAAAAATAATGATTTAGTGTGATCCTTATTCCAGGCAAAATAATTTTCAAATAGACATATTTGTTGCAAATGAATTTATACATGTGCTATTTTGGATATATTATTTTTTTATTTTAATTTTTCATAGTAGTTGGTTTAGTATTTTTCGTTTGAATTTTTCTCTCAAGTCATTTCATTAAGTTTTTATCGATATTTTTGTACTAGCGATACATGATCTAAAATAATAATTAATGAATTTTACTACATTTTAAAAAAATTTTGTATTGATTATTTCTTTAAGTTCAAAAATTAACTATAAATTAGTCTAAGTTTGTAACGTATTTCTCAAAATATTAGATTCTTGAAATTTTTCATTCATTTTGCAAATTATTCCACTTTTATAGCTAGAAAGTGCTTCGATTTTTAATTCGCTTACTTATGTTTGTCGAATACTTAAAAAAAAATTCTTTCCTCAAAATTAGAAAAATAAATCATTTAAAATCTTGTTTTTTATATTAAATAATAAGAGATAAAGCATTTAAATAAAGGAAACCAAAAACTAACTTCATTTAGGAAATATTATGGTTATTCTCTTATGATGAAAATAAATATTTGAAGTTTCTTGTAAAAAAAATTTCAAATTCATACAATTGAAATTCATGTATACATGGGGAAGGAATTGGTTCATAAAATAGAAAGTTTCAAAGTTGTATTACACAAATTTTTATAAAATACTAGATACCATAAAAATTTTTAAAAGTACTTGAATAACAAAAATCTAAATGTATTGTACCTGTGATAAAATAGTTACTATAAATGATAAAAACCCAACGTTTTTATAAACTAAATTTGGAATTATTACTTTTTTCATCAATTTATGATAATTTTTCATCATATTATGATAATTATAAAATTTCTGGCTAATTCACTTGATTTTAATTTTTTACATTCCTTTTTTTTTCTAAAATTTTTGATGTATTGCAATGTATTTCCTAAAAAATATTTGGTTCTTCAAATGTTGCATTAATTTGATATATTTACATAAATAGAAAATGCTTCCTTTTACAATTTGAATTCGTTTAGTTGTACTAATCTGAAGCTCAAAAAAAATGTTTATCTTCTCAAAATCAAAAAAAAAAAATTTAATTTTTAAAAATTCCGTTAAAAGTAATTAAATAATATAGTTGTTATATATGAAATAATACTTGTAGTTATTAAATAATAAGTATTTTGAACTAAAATAATTCTATTATTACTTAAAAAAAAAAACTTACTATTGTTTATAAAGTTTTTTTTTTTTTTTTTTTTTTTTGTAAATACATTTTTTTTTAAATAATAAAGGCTTAAAAGAAACAGAAAGCGCTTGAAATCAGGAAACAAAAAGCAGTTCAGCCTATTTTTGAGTCTGAAAGTTTATTTTTGAGACATAAACGGTATTTTTTTCAAAACATTCTTGTAAGTTCTAGTGATGGAATTTTTATCAGAATATAAACGGCGGATTATACATAACGAAATTTGAAATTTTTGTGACACATAATCCGTGGATCATATACAGGAAAATACGGTACATTTAAATAGTTATCAATTAAAAAAGTTAAATTTTTTTTAATGGTTATGATTTTTTCAGTTGAAACTCTCATGATTTTTGTTAAAACAAAAAATAATATTTTATTAACAATTGAAATAAGAAGGTAACTAGGCAATAAAAAAATTTTATATGTTAAGTTCAGAATCATTCTGGAAAAAGGATCTTTAAAAAGTAATTATCACATTAGAAATTTTTTGAAGAACAATTTTTTAAGTAAAAAGAGGTTTTTAATTTTTATCTACCTATTGGTTTCTTGTTTTATTTTTTTGCTGTAAAAAAGCCTGTGTAAACTACGGTAGATTTTAATTTCAAAATTATTACATGTCATTAAGAATTCATGAAATTGGTTGAAAATGAAGGTTTTACTCCCTTAAAAACTTTGGAAAAACACTGATTTAGATTTTTAATGAAATGAATCATTTGTGTGAAAACATTTAGAGATCATAAAATGTATCTTAATTTTATAAAAGAGAATACAAAAAATCTTAAGTATCTGAATTGCATTTATTAATTTTTGGTATTACAATTTTGTTATATTGCAATGCATTTATGAGCATGTTTACAGATTTAATAATTGTTGAATTGATCTTTGTAAACTGAAATTATTGGATTATTTAGATGACGTATTTAAATAAATTTTCTTTCAGGAATGGAAGAGGTTTATGTCATACGATTAAGAGGAGTTCCATCCACATCCACCTCCGAATCTTCAGCGATCGCCGTCGACACGAATGACCTCATTCGTGGGTCAGTGCTCGGTCTGGGGGTCCTCCATTGCCTATTCGGCTTACTAGTCTTAGTATTCGGAGCACTGCGAACTAGCTTGGAGCATGAGCCCTTTGCCACGCTGTTCGGAACTCTGTTCGGACCAGTATTCATGGCTACTGGGCTGTCAGCTGTCATGTCCTGGAAACGCCCCTTCAGAAAGCTCAAGATGAAAGTCTTCTTTGGACTCTCGGTGATATCGTTGTTGACTTCAACAGCCTTCCTAGGATTCTGCGTGCTTGGCGTGATCTACTTTCACAGTGTCCCACGCGCATTTGGAGACAATGCCCATGTGACTGCAAACTGCATGATCTCAACTCTTGGTGAAATGATCGTCGCATTCTTGTCTGTGCTGACTTCGGGGAGTGCCGTCTGGAAGTGTTTCCAGTGCGGTGCTTTCCACCCGGCCAGTCTCCATCAAAAATCATCTCGCCAGAGAGTCATCGTCAAAACAGACATTGTTGGTGGACAATCTTCATCTCCAGAAATACGAGGTGTCCTTGATGAAGAAGTCGTCCGGCATGTTAGTCCTCATTGCGTCATCTCATTGCGAGCCACCGATGAGCAACGAGATGTGATTAAACGTGTGCAAGAGTATCTTCATTCGCAAGATGAGCTCAGTTTCACATTCTCAGATCCCAGTACTCTGCACGACGAACAAGATTTAGGAGTCGACCAACAGAATTGGCGTAACGAAGTGTTGTCCATGACGTCAAACCATCATTTACAAAACGAAGACCAAACTGATCAAATCATTGAACAAACTCATGATAACACAGATTACAATGATAAGAACACTAAGGAACAAGATAATGATATAACAACGAAAGATAATATTCCTTTATAGTTTTATTTTTTATGTAAGCTTAGATTTTTAATATAATTTCTGTGATACTAACAGAGATGTTCTGAAAACTAAATGGCTGGGCCCAGTGCCATATTAAATTAGTTTCCTATTACAGTTGATTTATGAGTACACAAAGGAAACTTATTACTGTGAGGCCACAACTAAAAAATCGCTTTATCCTAAATAATTGTGCTTTCAAATTTTATGCTAGAATTATTGTTTTTTTTCAGCGATGAAAACGACTGATGTCTTGAGATATAATAAATGTTTGTGATTATAATGATTTTTAATAAATTTGTTGAATTAGCGTTCTATTATTTCCTGCTTAATTTTACCACTTTAATATTATTTTCAATTTCAGTGAAGTATGTATTAAAATTAAATATAAACTATTATTATATGCATTAATTTTTAATTTTATTCTCCAATAAAACTTTTTATTATACATAAATAGAATTCTGAAACATCACAAATCACAGTGGAGAAAATTATTGCTAATGATGTTTCTTGTCTCATATAATTAGTTATTATGTTTGAGGTTTATATCGCTGACTCGTTTCTTAACAATTAGGATTCGTAAATCATATTTTTAACTAATTACTAATCAGATAATTAAGAATAATTAGTTAGATAAATCAAATATGAAAATAGAATTTAAAAGGGCTACTCAAAAACTTTAAAGAAAGTGAAAAATTTATATTATTTAAATATATGAAATAAATTGTCTCTTTCATCATATTAAAAATAATTTTATTAAGGTAAAAATTATCAATTCTAAGAGTAAAAAACTTCTATTATATTTTTACTCAGTATAATTTTTATATATGTTTAATTTACAACGTGCTGTGTTATTAATTAAACTTTAATCTAAAAGTAACTTTTTAACATAAAATTTAATGAAATTTTGAAAGATTTAATAATTAGAAAATGCTTTGGAGAAACTTTTTTTCATTTTGAGGTGGAGGGACTCTAAAATATAAAGAATTGTAAATTTAAGAAAATTTATATGGAACATCTGCTCTACCTTCCGAAATATACTTGTGAAAGCTATTAAAAATTCTATTTACAACATAAGTCATAATCAAAACTGATCAAAATTATGCACTTGCCAAATGTTGTTACGGCGTGTTAAATTGGTAATATCCAATTCACGTTGACGTTGATAAAATTTTGAAAGGTATTGTCAATCCATGATCTTCATATCCGATAATTTTTTTTAATCAAATCAATCACAGATATCTATAATTTGAATATATAGGTTTGCCAAAAAGAGTGCTATTTCTTTTTACTTCCCCCACTCTCGATAAATGAATCTGCATCATGAATCAGCGTATTTTTTCAGAGCTGAAGCCATGAATCATGCACAGTTTAGTATGGCTAATGTTAATTATAAAATGGCGATTTTTTTTAAATTCCTCTCGAAACAGAAGACGACTTTAAAATCAACGTGTATCAAATCACAGATAAAATGAATGAATAAACAACAGTAAATTTTAACACTTGATATATTTTACACTTTAACAACCCAAAGAAAATATTAAATTTTGACCTAGATGCGTGAATCATTGATTTCATTTATTTCATCAATCACGTGCTACTGATTTATTTATTAATGCAAACACAAATTTCCATCTGAACTGACATCCGCAACAACATTTGATTGAAGCATGATTCTAGAGTTAACTTAAAAGATATAGTTTAATGTCCTGCTCTATTAGGAAGGTAATATTTTATATAATTAACGTAATAAACAATTGTAAATTATAAATAGTAACATAAAAAACAGTTATAATTAATAATAAATGTTCGAAAAATAAGGCCATTTTATATAGTTAAAATCGAGGTTAATACGATGTATAGATACAGAAAGGATATTTCGCAACTTTGTGGTTGGACTGACCTCTCCGATATAGAATGCTACGAGTTTGATTGAAACGACTGTTGAACAACGGAATAATTGTTGTTTCTGCTTTCGGCATGTAAGGCTTTGGAGTCCACCCTTGTAGAACGTAAATTTATCCCACAATCTATAAAACGTTCTCCCTGAAGGCAAAAACAAGTTCAAATATTTTGTTGAGGTTTCAACAATGGGGCTGTCATTGTCAAATATAGACTCCCAAGATATAAAGGCACTGTGTTCCTTTTGGACAAGGTGCTTTTAAAAAAATTCGAAATGTAACAAGACAACTGTAAGACTCTACTTAGTATAAGGTGCGCAAATCGAAAAAACCTGCTGAAGTGCGTCGATGGTATGATAACGTAACGACGAGTAACGGCATGGAAAAGCGTCTAAATTTAATATTAAACTTATTGTTTTCTCTTTTCAGTTTTGAATGAGCCTATCATATTCCACTCAAAAACCGATCACAAGTTTTCGAATATTTACTTCTTTAACTCGGTTAATTATTATAACATAGAAGCACGTTTGGCCACTTCTTGAAAATTTTATAACCTTTAAAATATTGAAGAAAAAGACAAATTATATGGAGTATCATCACTCGATGAAACTCTTTAGAAAATAGAATTTAATTGTAAAACATTTAGCTTAAATTTTAATGTTCAAAAGCTAAATGTAGCATAAAAAACAGTTAAACATGTTGAAAATGTTGAGTTCATCTCAAATTGGAACGTTTAGTCAGATTGATGATCTGTGCTTTTTAAAATCACTAATACAAAATTATAAAAAGCTTATTACATGATATGAAAAGTGCATACCCTATAGTTAAAAGTGGTATGTGATGGAATGGTGGGATGCACAGAGAATTATCACCTGGGATATATTGCCACTTAATTAAATCAATAACTCCACATTTCATTATTCTTAATTAAACAGACACAATTCTCACTGATTCAGGGAAGAGCAAGGATTAATACAGTGTTATACTACATGGCAATAATGCTATGATTTCAATCTAACTGTTGTTCTAAATGATCTTAATGATACGAAAAATTACCATTGAAGTGTTTACTTCTTCAATTTCACGAATTTTATCAAAGTAGGAATTATTTCCTTCAATAAAGCTGACAAGAGATTATAGATAATAAAAGCGGATATATACGGTTTAATGTGGTATTTATATTTTATGCACTCCATTACGTTCCAAAGAGAAAAAATGCTATATTATCTATAAATCTTTTCTTCCTGTTGGATTATTACACGATGACGATCCATTAAGTTTCACAAATAAACAATAACATTAATTAGATCAGCGATTCTCAACCTGTGGGGCGAGACCCCACAGAGAGTCGTGAGAATATCCAACAGAAAATATTATTTTTAAAAATATTGACTAACTGGCTGAAAGGAAATCACACATGCACATATAAAACAAAATACATTTCGACTTATTTAATGACTTATTAAAGTAAAATATCTTACCAGATAAAACTTTACTTAATCAAAATATATTAAATCAAAAATAAATTTAATAATTATTAGTCACTTTCTTGGGCCTGTCTTACAGAGCAAAGTTTCTCAAAGGGTTTAATATTAGAAATTTCCACTCTCAGTTCTGTTTCTATATATAGCCGCGATCTTTATTTTGTCTTCAAAAAAGCTATGGCAGAAAATCCAGTTTCACAGAGGTAGGATGTTGAAAATGGTAATAAAAGGGCAAAATGCCCTTGTTTTTAGTGCAGAAAAACCCTCCTCTATCCCTGTCCGAAATTCATGCAGTAATTTATTACTAAATTGTTTCTTGATTGAAAACATCGCACTATTGCTGTATACATTGTAAAGATAAAACACATACTGGTTTGATTTTCATATTTTGGTGCATAAACACAAATACAATAGAGCACTGTTTAAGTAATAAAATTTAGCAATATGCAAAACGTAGGACTCTTATTAAAAGAAAATAAAAAGAGATGTTAAGATGACATCAAAACAGAACAGAGTGCTTTGAAATGTACTTCAACCAAATACCGAAAAGATAGTTCTACTCAACTACTGTCAATAAATTTTTGATCAAGACTGTTCTAGCCCATAAAAATACACTCATATGTAGTGGTGCCATCTGTTGACATAGTAAAGAACCCCAGCTGATTTGATAAAATCTCTAGAGATATCAAATGGGTGAGGAGGAAAAATCAGGGAGTCTGACAGTGATCTCATTGCTTAGAGAGAGCACAAATTTCAATATTCTATTTGATTATTTTTATTTATGAGTGTAATTTTGTGTCTTGTTTTAAATGTAACAAATAATTAGTTCAAAAACGCTTCTTATTTCGATGCGCCACAAGACCAACTGTTATTTAAAAAGCTTTCAAAATGAGTTCATATCATGCTCTTTTTCTTTTTGCTAATTGTTAATGGAAAGGTTCCAAAATGCTACAGTTAACATTAGATATTGAGCATTTGGCATTATCTGCGTATGACTTATCATATAGAACATAAGCAAAACTCCATTGCATCTGGTTGACATATGATTTAAAATGCAATTCTCTTCGCGCGCAGAAAATAAAAATCCCATTAAAAGATAAATGCGGGTCGGATTCCTCGTGAGATGTGAAACAGATGCCAAGAATGTATCATACTCAGAAAATTTGACACTCTATACTAACAGACACCACTCTTTGTTTTTAATGCTCGAATCTTTATTTCCATGTCCAGAGTTGAGGAAGTTTGCTTTATGTGAATACTTTCTTTTATTCCCTTCATTTTTTTTCATTTATATCTTGTAAATCGTTTTTCCTTTTTTTTTTTTTTTTTTTTTTAATTGAAATAAATCTGGTACTCTTAATAAAATTAAAATGAAAATACTCCAATCTTTTGTTAAATGTTAAAGAAAGTTTTTTTTTTATTTAATACCAACCATTATAATGAAAAAAAAAGAGATGACATGGTTAATTCTATTCTAATTGTAAAGCTTTTATAAGTTTTTTGAAGAAACCTTTATGTTAGTGCACACACATTTAAAATTTTAAACAATTATTTTTTATTGTAAAAATTTATATCACGTTAATTTGTCAAAATCATGTTGGCGTTTACATTTTTATGTCAAATGAGTCATTAATTATCTGTAGTAAATCAAACAAAAGACACTTTTATAGATAAAAATTCTTTTTATCCTTTTTGGAAGGAAAAGAAAACGGAAATCGAATTCGTTTCAGAAAAAAGCTTAATCGAAAAAAAAATCATAACCTTTAGCAATAAAACAAATTGTGACGTTTTTAATCATCATATAGCGTTACAGATAAATTTTCCAAAAAATATCCTCTTAAATTCGATCATGTGATGTACTTTTTTTTTAAAAAAAAATTATATATATCAATTTAGAACTAAGTATAGGAGCTAGAATAATAATAAAAACTCATTTTACTTTCAATATCTTGTGATCTTACATTTGATTTTATAATCCAATGCTTAATTTGTTCAAAATAATATGAAATTGTTCAAAAAAATTTATTTACATGAAAATCTGAATAAATTATCTGCAGTTTTACACACGTATCATTAAATAGATGGAAACATGTTTGATTTTAATAATCTGCTAATATTAACATTACAAAATTAATAATGAATTAAATGGAACAGTATCTAAAAACTTTCCATGTACAGTTTAAATTCTTCTATGAATATAGTATAGATTCCAGAAATTTAACATCGATTGATTCTGCCCTAAAATATACTTAAATTTTAAATTCAGTAAAATACTGGTTTGTTGTTTGCCTGACGATATAAAAATATAGAGAAACTTAAAATTATTATAACATATTTCACCAAAAACTCTTTTTGTAACTGTTATTTGTTTTCAAACAGAACAGCAGCTTTAAATTGATCAAATAGAAAATGATTTTTGTTGTTGCAAATTAACTTTGTAATTAAGAATAAATTTATAGTAATTAATTGTAGTTTCTAAAAAAAGAATTTACAGCTACTAGTTTCTCAAAGGCAAAATATTTTCTTCAAAAATCAAGATATTTTAGGTTTTTATACCATTACTTTAAAATTTATCTTACTTACAAAAGTCATTTTCAGCACCAGAAGATCCAATAACGTAAAACTAATTAATGCAATACTAACTAATGTATACCAATCACAGAACACGATTGGGCTGTGTCTAGCTTAGCGATCAACTGCGATTACAACTTGTCGAGAATCAAGGGGACACCCCCAAGCATAGGCTAACGATAAGGTTTCTGTACCATTTGATAATTTTTGAATTATGTTATAAAAGAATGTATTCAAACGATAACTGAATCATAAAAACAATATGGAAATTTTCCATAACCAAATTACGTTTAAAAATGACATCTAAAAGCGATATTTCTAATCATTCTTAAAAAATTTCTTGCTCTTTAAATTTTTGTTAAAATGTGTTTAAAAAATATTTTCAAAAGCATTTGATAGTTTTTATAATTCAATTTACTTTTGTATTAGCAAAGTGTAATTTACTTTTTTTTATATATATAAGTGTTTATGATTTTCTTTGTTTGTCATGCATTTCCGTCTTAAAAAAGTTTCAGATTAAATAATTTGCAATGAAAATAGCAAAATATTTAATCGTCTAATGCAAATATATCTAGTCTTATTAAAGGTGAATCACATTACTTAACTATATAGTTGATTTAAAGATCAATAGATCGCGCCACTACATTACGGAAGTGTCGTGTATATCTATTATTTTACATCAGGAAATTTATATTAAATCATTGATAAATGAAAAAATAAATTTATTGCTTAGATTTTTTTATTTAATTTAAATTATATTTTAATGAATCCTAAGATATATTAATTATAATTTCTTTTAATATATATTATTTAAAGCATATATTTTAAATAATTTAAAACTGTTAAGGAACTTTTTAGTGGCGCTATCTATTGACCTATGAAATAACTATCCAATTTAATGGGTACATGGTTAAATAAGAGGAAACCGAAAGCTGTTTCAGTTACTTAATATTCGAAACTGAATTTAAAATATTATACTTTTCTTTTTATAAAAGGAAGAAGCATGTAAAAAATTCGATATATTTTTCAACATAACAATAATTGCTTATAACATTAATACGAATAAATTTTAAAGCAAAAATTTAATTTTGAAATTTTTGGTTATATAAATAATTTCAAAATTAAATTAAAACACAAATTTTGCTCTATAGGTATTTAATTTTACGATAATATATAATTTAGTGAAAATATATGAATAAATTTTTTAATATTACTTTTTTCCAACATATAGTTATTTTATTTTGTTTATTTAATCTTTCTAAAATTAAAAATATTTAGAAATGAAAATTCGTTTTTAAAAGATTTATTTCTATTACTATATTATCTATTTTATAATGTAACAAGAAAAAAATAAGGCTTATATAATTAGGGATTAAAATATGAGAATATTAAAATAAATAGATCATTGTTGCTTACATTGTAAATAATGCAAAGTATTTAATCAAAATCTTATTTTATTTCATCTTCCAAATTCTTAAGAGATTGCTATAAAATTAATGAAATTTATTTTCATCAAGCCAGTCTGTAATGAACTTTAATAATTGTTTAAAAACCGATGATAATGCTGATAAAAAATAATCGATTAAAATACTGTCAAAAATCAAATGGTACATCAGATTACTCAAAAATCAGTATCCTTGATTTAAATTAGGAAAATGGTAATTCTAAGAGTGCATACAATATAGAATAAGTAAAGTGCACCTTTCATTTGCATGCAGCATATTAGAAAGCTCTGCTGGGTGATAAAGTATTTTTTAACTATTGAAATTTATTTATTAATGCTTGTGAATGATCATAAAAATAATCAGCTATATTTCTCTTAATTTTGCTGGATATTCCGACTGAAGTGTACAAAAAAATTAGGATGGCCAAAAGGAGATA
This sequence comes from Latrodectus geometricus, assembly GCA_026290005.1. Classification (NCBI taxonomy): domain Eukaryota; kingdom Metazoa; phylum Arthropoda; class Arachnida; order Araneae; family Theridiidae; genus Latrodectus; species Latrodectus geometricus. The sequence goes on from JAPDSC010119313.1 coordinate 86,338, forward strand.
AAAGTCTAAATATAGATTTTAGTGAAACGTTAAATGTAACGTCAATTTATGATGTTATAGTCATATAGTCACGTGGTGTCTTGCTTTCAGCAATAATATTTATGACTTTATCTCCCTTGGCGATCGTAATTGTATTTTTCCTGAAAAATTCTAACTTTATGAAATTTATTTTTGAAAATTTTAGGTATATGGTTAATTCTTAATTAATTTTAATATTAACTCGAGAAAAATTATATTTTTATTTCCTGATTATATACATTTAAAAAATAATTAAGCGGTATTTATTTCCATTTATTTTCTATAAGTAATTAAATTAACATATTTATTTTTATGTAAAATCCTTGACGTTTTTTAATACTATTTTATTTGTGAAAATTTAAATGTAAGATCTTCTTAAGCTTATGATATATATTAATTAAACATTAACGTGGAATAAGAAAGTACATTTCAAATTGCCTTCTGGGATGTTTTCGTAGATAGTAGGTCGTATTTTTTTTACTGGATGTTGGGTAGAAACAAGAATTCTTGACATCTATTATATACAACCACTGTATTGTTATACAGTGTTTGTATATAATAGATATGGCTGATATCGAACCCGTGAGCTTATGCTCCAAAGAGGAATGTTCAGCCATTAAACCAGGCTAAACTCTATTATTTAAATTGTTTTAAAATTTGTTCACAACTTTGTGTTCATAACGAAAGCTTTGTTACCACGAAGCGGATAGCCTAACCACTGCACTATTAAAATTTGTGCTTTACTTAAACTAGCATTATCAAGGTAATGATTCTTCAACTTGTGATTGTAGTAACATAAGAACATTCTGTGCTTTTCAAGTAAAGTGGTTTCCTTGTTACTGATATAAATTTATTAATCTCTATGAGTCAAGTAAACAGAAATCGACTAAACACCTGTATTCCATTTAAGAATAACTTATAATATCATTTTAAAGCAATTTATAATTTCAATATACAAAAAAAAGAATGCTATTTTAAACATTCAAAACACATATTTAACAAATTATTTTTGCAATAATCAGAAAACTATATTTTTTAGTTGCAGACACAGATACTAAAGATTAAAATGATATCAGTAAAAAAGGCTTTTATGAAATGCCAAATATTAAAGACAAACAGTTTCATTTCGTACAGATTTTATTTTTAATTCATACACTTTTTAAAAAGCTATATTTTACAAATTTACGTAAACAGCTTATATACACATATGCTGCAAGCAAATGAAATAGACAGCTGAGAATATTTTTAGGCAACTAAACAATTTAAAAAATCTCAATAAAAATAAAAGGTATCGTTCTTTTAGCATTATCAATAATTTTCCAGCACAATATTTTCCAAAATATCAACAAGTAAAAATTTTTATTGAAATGTTACTAAGAAATAACTAATAAAATTATGTAAATAATACAATTATAAGTGTGTAAATTCAACAAAATTGCAGAGAGAAGATTTATAAATCAAATTATTCATAGCACTTGTAGTTAATATAAGGATTTTTGAGTTGCATATGGATCTAGTATGAAGCTATGGAATTTCAAATTAAAATAAAACTTTAATCTCATGAAAGCAATGTTTGCGCTTTCATTCAATCGAAATATCTCTTACTATTAATTCTATATTTAATTACAATGTATTTCACTTAATTTGTACAAAGCTGTCTTAAAAATAAGTATTTTTCATGATATATGAGATAGAATGCACTGAGACTTTTTATGTAATGTTCATATAGAGGTGAATCATAGAAACAAATCCATGCGTCAAGTTTTCACTGCATAAATAATCGAAAAGCGAAATTTGAATATTTTTAGTAAAAGGAGTAAACCGAAATAGCTTGGTACTATGTTTGTACTTGGAAGATTTAAAAAACATTAAGAATATTCAGGTTTGTTAGGTAGAGGAAAAAAGGTTAAATGATTCCTAATTTTTAGAAATGATGCTGAGATTGCATGTATTTAAAAATAGTAAAGAAATGTTTTTCCTACTAAATAACTGCCTTGTAAAATTACATTTATATTTATACCTCTTAATGGCTCTAATTTCTAGGTCAAGTCATTGTCAACTATTTAAAATATAATTAACGATCAAAGAGTTAAAAGTTCATCATACAGAATACTATTTTTGGTTTGAATGTATTGGGGTCTACAATAGTTTAACGGAAATAAACAGAAGTATTTGCCGATTCAAACTTCAACTTGTTTGAATCGGCAAATGCAAATGTAATTGTTCAACATTTCTACATAGCAAGCACTCGTCATCGAATTGC
>JAPDSC010119318.1:0-18691 GCA_026290005.1 Latrodectus geometricus
TAATTAACCACATTATTGAACTGCAACCAAATAGGATCAACAATTGAAAAAGTCAGTTGCTAATAACCTTCAAACTCATATATTTCCCAAAAGAAATATTAATAAGTATAGGTCTTCTTATTCGGACAGCCTTTTAGGACAAGGTATTAAATCTGCATATTGTCACATAGGAGAGCCCTGCTTTTTTTTTTCATCAAGATAACACGACCCAGCTAAACAAATATTATAGTTTAGAACTGCAGCATGCTGACGAATATGTAACGAAGCAAGAAATTTTATTTAAGTGATAATTTGAACATCATTTTATAGAGAGAAATTTCATTTAAAAACTTTAATTTTATTAATCATTTCATCAATAATTATAAATTGTTTCATCTTTAACTAGGAAACCCTACTGATTACAGAAAAGGCATGGCCAACTGCTTTTATTATAAATCACTGACAAATAATAAGATTGACTACTAAGCGTTCCTTTAAAGAATTCTATATCACATAGCAATGGAGGAATTTCAGAGCTGAAGAATGTTTAAAATCCTGAAGTTCGTTCCTCTGTTAATGGTCAGTGCATGGAGTGAGCCTCATTCCCCTTGCTCTCCAAACATATTATTTTCAACACTAGTCTATTATGGCACTCAGTTTTTTTACTGTATACCAATATAGCACTATATTACAAAACGATTTTTGCAAAATTTTCCCATAAATGAACAAATTAAGAATAATATCTCACTTTTCATTATAGGTACTACAAAATTTTAGAATAATGAAAAAGCTAATATTGAACTCATAAGGACACCAAGATTTTACTCTTACGTTTTTTGTTCAAAATCTCATAAGTTTAACTCCTACTCCAAGGTGTTTTAGTTTGGAAGATATGTATACCGCCTCAAATTAACCTTCATTTGAAACTTTTGCTCCATAGGAAGAAAGAGACAGAATTTAGTTTTTTATGTAACGATCTCTCATTTTCAAATTTAAAAAATTACACATTAAAACACATCATATATATTTTATAAATATTATGCAATAAGTTCGCCGTGGCTTAGTGGTAGGATCATTCTCTCTAAAATGAAAGATACCAAGACTGATTCTGGTCATTATTGAGTAGCGAAAGGTGGAAGTTGAGTTTCTGTTTCTTACATGCAAATCCATCAAAAGAGATTCTCTGAATTTCTTTCATTGTAAGACTTGAATGAAACACACCATCGATAAAAATACTTCCCAGATGAAAAAATATTGTGGATGTTATATGAAAAACAATAACCTTTAACTTCTAGATTATCCACGTTAACATTATACTAGAAGTCAAACAAAATATATCTTTTCAAACACTTGTGCTTCTATGAGCTTCATAAATGTTTTTTATTTGTATTTGACTAATATAAGTGCTAAAATCTGAAATGTCACCCATTTTTTTGCTTTAAATGACTCTACATCTACTATTAATTTTATACATCATTTTATTTTTGACAAAATAATATGTTATATTTAAAAATTTAATACAAATATCTTACACCACTTATAATTCATTGACAAAGAAATTTAAATTATTATATATATTTTTAATTTATAATATTAATATATTTTAAGCTAAAATTTAATTTTAGCTTGTTTTCAATCACATATTTTGAGTTATTGGCGAAATTTCTTTTTGCAGTTATTCTAATATTTGCTCCAAAAATTGGCGGAGAGAATCTAACTCACTCTCAATGTAAATATTCAACGATTTTGCCCATGCAATTTTCCCCTACATTTTCAAGGCAATAAGACGTTGAAAAATGGGTTTTGTGATGGGATCATAAAAGTAGATTTCGAACATTTACGAAATCTGCTCCTTCAATATTTTCTAATCTAATATGAAAAATGTCACTCTCGGATAATTTTATATTTCAGAAAATTTAAAATATAAATTTCCTTAACCTTATATTTTTATCCTTTTTATAGTCCTGAAGAGTACTGAGCTCTCAATAAAGTTATAATAAACTTTTATTTTTATTAAAATGTGGCATATTAATAATGAATTTTTCTAAATTAAAATACTAGTTTAAAAAATTTAATTATATTTCCAATTAATTTTTCTGTCAAAATTCAAGGATAATGTAATTTTTAACACTTTTTGGTCCTTAAAATAGTTGCCTAAAAGACTTTTTTAAAATAAACATTTCAACACTTTAAGCTAATTTAATAACTGCTTATTACATGGTGATTTGCATTAAATATGTTGAAAAAATACGAAATTTATTTTTTAAATTGAGGAAGAGAATACTTTTTTAAAAACATGCACTATATTAAAATTTAAATTTAAATATGAAAAAAATATTTAAAGGAATATATAAAACGTGATATCATCTAATTTGCATCTAATTAAAAGGGAATCACTTTTACATTGTTGAATAGATTTTCTTTAGATACAAATTTTTGTTATACGCAATGATATCTAAGATGATTTCAATGTTTATTTTTTTTAATGTATAGAAATTATTTTTCATTCTGTATGTTATATATTGCTTTAAATCATCGAAAGATAAAGAATATGCATAAATATGTAAATAAAGTTATAAATACTTTTTCATTTTGAGAAATAGTTTTGATTTTAAATTGAAAAATATTTATAAGAAAGAGAGAGAGACAAGTAGGAAAAAAGTTACTATATTAGAACAGAAATTATTTAAGAAATAAAATACACAAAATCATTATATTGAAGAGCTAAATTTTAATACATCATTATTTAGATGTTAAAAGTTATTTAAATAAATAAAGATATTTTTCTCTATTTAGTGATTTTTTCAACATTACATGATATTAGCATTATTTTAAAAATTATACATTTTCTTAGGCATTCAAAAGTATTTATGCAGAGGCTATTTATAATTTAAAAACTGCCGTTTTATTTTAACGTTTAAAAAAATTTCTCTTATTTGCATATGAATCTGATTTGCAATACCAGTTTTTTTTTATCGAATTAATAACTTTTCATTAAAAGTGACTGACTTTTTGAAATTTGCCCGTATGTATATTTCGAAGATTTTTTTTTCTTTTGTCAACTGTCAAGAAGGCTCACACACACACATATGATATAAAGTCTTATTAAAACTGATTTGAAAAATTTTACTTAGGGCCGCGTAGCCTGGTTGGTTAAGGCATTATCGGAAAACAGTGAGATTGAATTCTGGCTTAACCAAAGATACGTTGTGTTCACTAAAGGCGGCTGGGGTATGTTAAATGGGGAGTGAGATAGCAATGTCCTCTAAAAAAATGGTACCTCTGGGGGTTACAAGTGAAGTATTAGGTTGTCTTCTGTTTGATCGCTAATTACGAAGACTCCCAGACTCTCCAGGTTGCGCTTCTATCTATGGGCTCTACTGTGGGCTACATACAAGTAGTATGCTGGTGCATAATTTGATTACCATACTTAAATTTCAGAATTGTTAGCTACATATGATTGTATTATAAATACTTTCATTGAAAGAGAAAAAACTAATATATGTGTTTTAACAATACATATGCCGCCTACCCTGTCCAATGGTCAGCATGCCTAATTGCAGACAGGGAGGTTCCGAGTTCAAATCCCGGCTCGGGCATGGATGTACTTTCTCTCTCTGGTCTTTGTCCTTTCCTTGTGTTAATGGTTGCCTATTATATAAATGGGTACCAAGGGCATGTGTGTACTGAGGAAGTCGGACTCCACTGCAAATTATGGTTCAGTTGGAAAAGTGGAGCAGCGCACCCCAAAATGCATGCTTGTCTAGCATTCGACAAAAAAAAATGATTTATTGTTACGGCTGAAAGATGGGAAAATATTTTTCAAAAGTAGTAAGGTTTATTTCAGTGTAGTGGCAAGGTTTTCAAAAGAAACATTACAAAAAAAAAAAAAACATTTAAACGTATATGGATATAGAAAACAACAATGGAACATTTGTTATTCAATGCTCAACAAGTTCTAAATTAAATTTATATTCCAAACATTCATAGAAATAGGGCGCAGAGGGACCAGCGTTTTAACTTATATAAAAATAAAAATTATAAAGCCGTATATACTTTCTTTATAATAAAATAACAAAAATATTAAAATAATTAAATTATGGTAGAATGTAACAATCAATCATTATTAAATACAACAAACTAAATTTTTTTCTGCGATTAATTTAGTCAAATAATGAATTTAGTATTGCTTAAATAATTTTTCTTAAGATAAATCGATTTTTAAAAATTCCTATATTGTGAGTGCTGAAAGTACTTTTAACAGTATTCTCTTTTTCTCTTTTTGTTGATAAATATTTTAAAAAGTGCTCATTTTGATGAAACATGTTATTAATTATTTCCATAAACTTTGCATTTATTTAAATGAATTTCAATTACAAACTATTTGGAAGAATAATCACACGACAAATATTCATTAAACTACTGAAATTATATATAGTTTATAATTATATAGTTATATTAGACCTTTAGTGCAACAACAGTTAACTAAAGGTCTTAAACAGTTGCAACTTCATGTCATATATAATACGATGGGCAATGCTTTCAGATTCTTAAAACATCGAGGTTTCTTGGACTCTCCTATTGCAAATAGTCAAAGCTTTTCAGACCCATCAACATTCGCTCTCAACTTTACAGTTAACCTAAATTTACTGTTTTGTCTCCATTGCAATTATCACCTTTAACGTGAAAGTTATGTTCGAAAGAGCACTTACATATGTAAAAAAATAGTTCTCTATCATCAATGTTGAAAATGTTCTTAGAAGAATACTCCTTCACGATTTCTTTCAGCTTCCCCTCCTGCCACATAGAAACACTTTTTTCTGGAACGGCGTTTCCTTCAATCTTTTAAAACTATTTTAACATTTTTTAATCAATTCAGCTAGTCATTAGATGCAGAGAATTTCTCAAGGGAAAGTTTATCCACCACGCTTAAGGATCTTTCCCGTAACAACACGCCACTCATGGGGATTTCGAAGCACGTGCTGTCTGTAGAACCAGTTCTTTAGAATTTCCTCCAGCTCTACATGTTTCGAATAGTTGGTGTACTTCATTTTCTTACAAAAATGTCCACTTTCATTTACACTTTTAATAATTAAGTCCTTGTTTCCTACTATCATATTAAGAGTAGATGCCGACATCCCAGATTGTTTAGCTATTGCCACACGCAATCTTTCATAGATTTCAACTTCCTCTAAAACTTTGGATTTTTTTTAATCGAAAGACTCCTTTTCTTTTTTTAAAAAAATCCATTTCAGGGAACACTATTAACTTTTTTAAAAGCGCAAAACTACGATATCCAACACGTTAATATCTTCGGTTTAGATCGGCAAACCGCAAACTGAAGCAACAGCAGACAGACAACAATACAACAACTCGCGGACAAAACCAGCTTTCCCCATGCTACGCATGCATATATGTATCGTGAATTCGTAAGCATCACCAAAGTAACAAGTGTAAAACGTTTATACTATTTACATTCTTTACGCTTGCATGTGTATTTTGCTCTCTTTGATTTCATTTGTTTACAAAAATTGATTTCCACTGTTCACAAGTGAGAGAAGATGCTAAACTTAATCAATTTTGATTAATCCTATAAGAAAAATTACAGCTCAGATGTAATGCGCAAGCGTAAAATATTGGTTACATCACTTCAGTAAGTGGTACTTTTCAACATGTCACGTGTAGCGGTGCCTATCCGGAAACAACAGGTGCGCGTTAGAGACTCTCTCCTTTAATGTGTGGCCTTCCATACACGTGTCAACGTTATTGCGAAAAGGACACTAAACAATAACTGTACTATAGTGAATGAACGATCGAAAAGAGACTACTATTCATAATGAACGAATTTCAAGCAAGAATGAAATTCCTGGCCGATGAGATAAATATCATTGCCAAAGAGAACATTAGGAGAGAAATCAAAATATCATGAAGAAAAAACGGTGTTCATAGATCATGGATCCATAACGACTTCAAAAAATGTAAATGGTGGTAAATTTAATTTCGAAAGTAAAAACATGGGGATAGTTTAACTTTATAGAAAAAGTGAAGGGACCAAAAATATTCTCTGCAAACTGCTGCAAAACGTAAAATTCAGGAACGCAAATGCGATATATATCTATATGTGTGTGTTTACACGTTGTATATATATTAGGTTGGATGAAAAAAAATCCATTATTTTTACGTGAACTTTCTGTAACTTCTTTTGGATTCACTTTGTTAAAAGGTTTAAAACAGCTTTCATGTAGATTTTTAGGTCTTGCGCATTACGACTGCTGACATGCGGTTAACTTCGATCATTTTTGATATTTTGTAGACATTTTCGACGATGCTGTATCCACATGCGAGGTGCATCTCTAACATCAAAAATACCCGAACGGAATCGACGAAACAAAAATTGTATGTAACTGGTTGTTACAGTCTTATATAGGACGATAAATACCTTTCACAATTTTAGCCACCCGGCTATCTTTTTCGCCGTTACAAGAGAAAAACGAAAAGGTATTGAATTTTCTGTTTGTTGTCTTCCATCTTTAAAACCTTGTACTCGTAACTGAATTAATCAAACAAAAATCCGCAAGAGGATATTTTAGTGTCAAATGTCACCTTTCCAACGAGCATAAATCTGAAATTGTTTGATAGATGCCTCACGAGATATAGATCACTACAGACGTCTACCGAAAAAATAAGGGATTACTTTTTCCCCAACCTAATATATATATATATATAGATATAGATATACAACGTGTAAAAAGTGATGAAAAATACTCAGAGTTGTTATAGTTTAATTGAAAATGACATCTGGCTTGGATTGCTTTTAATTTATGTCAGTTTTTACAGATGTAATTCAGACTGGACCTTCAATTTAAAGAAAATTTTATAATAAGCGTTTCACTTGATTTAGAATAATGTAAGAATTATTAAAGGATTATAAAATGGATGTAATATTTTTAATTATTTGTTCCTTTGGATTAATAAAACGGATATAATATGGTCTCCTTCATATGACTAATTATCATACATTAGAAAGGTAATTTTACTTGATGAAATTCCAAAGCAATCCAAAGTAAAGCAGTGACTCTTTATGCATACTTGATTACGTATTCATTAACTCAAAAGTTCCTCCGACATCAAGATTTTCATAATTTAAAGTAAAGATATCTGATGCTTTAACTGGCATTTTTTTTCATACCACACATACGGAGTGATTTCAAATTTTATGAATAATTTAGAAGTATAGACTCTTACAAAATGGCTGGCGTTCCTTGGCTGAAGAATATCAAACATCAATAATTCTTGTTTTATAGTTTGGTTTATCGGTTTTCTCACCATAAACACATAAAGATCTTAACGTATTTTATTTTGTTGAACGCATTTTTTAATGTCTTTGAAAACTATTCCTATATTTTCCTATTCTTTGTTTTTTATTAAGAGTACCACTCGTAGGATAAAGTCGATAAGTGAGACGAACTGAAACACTTTTGAGAGACATTGTCGTAAAGAAAAGTTAAATATTTAACAAGTTTCTCTGGGGATAAGTGGATCGAATCCGAATAAGCTCTACATCAGTTACTTAAGTTTATTGATGGATGAAATCTCTTAGGGAGGAAAATTTCTCTAGAATAGTTTAAACATCGAGTAAAAGCAAATGCTAATTTAAGAAGTGTTCCGTTAGAAGTTTGAATTCGATCACGATAGATGAAAGAGATATAATTCTAAAAATAGTGGAGTAACTGCATTTAGATTTCCTTTAAAGTATTTGAAGTGAATTTTTACATCGAATAGAAACTATGCAGTAATTAATGGTTTTATTTTGAATTTTTTTAAATTACTGTAAAGCTAAGCATAATAATAGCTAGTTTATGGAAAAATAAGTTTAAAGTTTTCCTGAAGACTGCTTGAAAAACTAATACAAAATTTAGTTATAATCTTATTAATCCAAACCACATCATTGGTTTTAAATCAGTTGTTTTTAAATAAAGCTATGGGTTGGATCCTAGCAGAGCCCACAACTTTGGTGCGAATAATTTTGGTTGGTGATAAATTTTGCCAGTCAGGGTAATTCTACTTTGATATACTAGATATGATAAACCAAAGAATTTCTGGAATTTTTATTTTGGCATTTTGTTCTGCCTTGACACTTTTTTGAGTTCGTCATTAAATGTGTGGGTTCTTCAAGGATTTTACCAAAGCTATAATTTATTTTTTTTTCTAAATTTAAACGCTTTAGCTTTATTTGAAAGTGTAGATATGTATAACAGAAATTAGTCTGCTACTTTTCACATAGACTTTATTATCTCCTTGTGGTTCTTGATTTATGAAATTAATTTGAATTAATTTCTTTGGTACATATACCGTAGTCGTCCAACATGAAAATTTTTCAGTTTGGTGACACTTTTGGCGAAGATTTTTGTTTATCTGGCAACCCGGCTCTTATTACATCATAGACATGGAGAATAATAAGAATTATGTACAAAATTCTATTTTGGCAACCCTAGTGCTTACGGCTTTGAGAAGTAATTTAAAACATTTTGTTCCGCTTTCATATTTTAATTAATATTCTTATATTTTCTCTTTTTTTATCTTAATACTTCAAAAATCATATATTTACGCTTTTAGTTTGTCAGATTTAAATTTATTATCTAGATATATAAACTTTCATCAGGAATTTATTACGTCACAATTAAGACATTCGGCATTATGTCACAATTACGTCATCTTGGTATCATTTTAACATTGTCAAAAAAGTTCAAAAATTGGTATGATGGATTATGCAGCATCTGTATTTTTTCTTCTCATATGCTCATTGGTGAGACTTAAAAAAGATATTTCAGCTGTCTACACCTTATTTTCAAATTCTTGGAGTTTCTATAATAGGTAAAATTGTTATTAAAATTTAAGAAATAAACATTTACGATTGAAAAGTACAAAATCACTAAATACATCCAACTACTTCACAATTTAAAAAAAAGACAAGAACGAGTTTGGAAATTGCACTCTCTCGTTCAAGTTGAGTTTTCCAAAAGTTTTCCTAGTGTCCAATGTTTTTCCATGGTTGAACCGTAAAGAAAAGGGTAATAATTTAAGAGTCCTCCCCATCACACACACAATCATGTCTTAAATTGACGAGTTTGTTGGAAGTGCTTAACGGGTATAATTAGCGAAAACTTACTATTTTAAGTTGTTTTAAAGCTGAATTTAAATTTTCAACATATATCCCGTTTTAAAACCCAAAAAGAGAAGACAAATGCTAATACAAATTTACCTTTAATAATGAGAAAATACAAAGAGCTTATTACATTATAATCCACAAATTGATAAGAAATGATATTAGAATAGGTGACGATGATTCGTTTTCATTTTAGCAAATTTAATTCATTTTAAGCAAGAATAAATCGTAGATATATTGGAGGTGTATTTGAATCAATATACATTTTACGTTAGATAAAATATTCTTTATTAGGGATAAAATAATTTTCAAATATATTTCACTGTAAATTATTAAGTAATTTAAAAGTAAATTTTAGAAATCTACTTTTATATAACTTAACAACAATGATTCAAATGTGGATTTTAGAATCTCTAAGATTCCTTGTAGAAGGGAGAATTTCACAGAAGGTTTTTGTTTTCAAAATTTTTCTCATATTAAATAATCCCCTAATTTCTGTATCAGCATTTGTGGGAGTGACTTGATTGCTCAGCTACAATAAAATACAAAACTTGTACATACAACCTCTAATGTGACTAATTATTAATACATAGTCAATTCTTCTTTCTCGAGCTTTATTTTCCTGTGTTTAAAGCTTATTATTTCTACAGAAAATACTGGTTAAACAGCCAGAAATTTCAAATTTTTGAACCTCTAAAATTAATGAGATATATATTTGAATAGTCATCTTCCTCACCAAACTTCAGCATTATATCAGTGAAAGAATATGTGGTTAGACTAAACTTTAGAGTGCCTCCTTGATTCTCGCCAAATTGTGATCGCGATTGATCGCCAAGCTGGGCAAAACCGAATCATGTTCTCATTGGTTTACATCTAGTCGAGACCACTGATTGGTTTATCGTTTTTAGAATTTTTAAAATCCAACGAACGTTGCTTTATTTTTCAATGTTCAACCATACCTGTTAGCACTGTAGTCGGCGCAAACAGAAATAGCGCCAAAAAAACCCCGCCAAGTTGGCCAAAAGGCACTCTAAAGTATAGTTTTACCAGATATGTATATAATTTTAAGGCATATAAGTCTTTCTAACATGATCCTCTTGGGTAGTGTCTGGCTTAGAACCTTTTTATCATTTGTGTACGAGAAAGAAACCTTTTTCTCAATAGCACAGGAGTCATTCTTTTTCCAATTATTTATTAAACAACTCAGAGCTGAAATTTTAAATGTATAAAAAATTATTTTTCCTTGGAAATATAAAAGTGTAAAATTGTGTGTGTGGTGGACACTACACGTAATCATTACTTTATTTTGAAGTCAGAAAGTCACCTCAATTTGAAGCGATGGAAACAGCTTTAAACTGTTCTACTAACTATATTAACAATTCAACAATCAATTATTGATTCTCTCTTTACGATAAATCGGTTTATATGTCATGTGATCAGTGTAATATTATACACCTAACTCCATTGTATTTTTTGAAATTTAAAACATCACAAATTTAAAATACACAACATTTATCTGCAGAAAATCTTAAAAATTAAAATAGTGATATTCTGATTGTGAAAATCACAACTATATTCAATAATAAGAAATATTTACACTATTTTATGTATGAAATGTAAATACACTTCGCAAATTCTAAAATTTAAAGCAATTGATCGTACTTTTCATTGTTTAAAAATGTTTGCTTTAAAAAATATAATAAACAAAAATGTGAAAAAATGTTCTTTATATTTGTATCAAATCTTCTAGAGGAAAAATTCTAAGATTCCTAAAAAGAAAGGCATTTTATTAAAATGCATATCTTCCAGCAAAACATTTCCTCATTTGAAATTGAAATTTCAAAATAAAAAAAAAGTATTCAAAATAAAAACAAAAGAATAAACTTCCGTTTCCATTCGTATTCGTAAAATAAGAGCGTACTAAGAATCCAATTTAAATTGGGGGCTTACGATTTCCTTTATATTAAAACTGAGTAAAAAGTTCCCATTGGCATATTTAATACTTTCGATATTTTTCTGACAAAGTTTTAGCGTAGTCTATTTGCTTATTTAAATTATAATAAATTAAAACTGTCTTAGACATCTCAGTGTTATTCATAGAAGTTGCGAAATCTAAATTAGCTCAAGTTGTAAAGAAATAAATATTTTTAAAATAAATTTTGAGATATTCTAAGTGAAATTATAAACCTTTCTTTTATTCATCCTGAAATTATTGTTTGCTTCATACAAATATAGCTTTAAGTCTCTATCAATTTTCAATAATAGGGAATATTATTCAGTTTCTAATGGCTTTCCATATTTTATTGAACTATATAACATTCAATTTTAAGAAATTCAGCAATATTGATTTAATGATTTCCCAAAATTGTTGTTGTTGTTTCTAATGACACTAGGAAATGCCAAGCCCGATCGCCAAGAAGCGAATGAAGTCAGAGGGAGAGCGTCTTCCGTTTTTTTTTAATAGAGCACCCTCATACGAAGGTGGAAGTTCGACTTTTAGCTCATAGATGGCAGTAGCATCTGAATCTTCCAATTTAGAGACTGAAACCAGTGAAGACCCAAAGCCTGGCTCCAACCACCCCCAGAGGTATTAATTTGGAATGGGAACATGGAAAACATTGCGACCCGACAGATTTTACGTGTTCCAGTCGCCATTAGTGAACACGATGGATCTTTGGCTAAGCTAGGATTCGAACTCACAACCTTTTGGTAACTAGAACGACGCCCTAACCAACCAGGCCACTGCGAAAAAATTGCTGTATTTTTCTGAATTGAGTCTTAGACATATTCTAGTTTTATTGTCTGGAATTCACGCTTACCAATTTCCTCATTGTGTCATTTTATATTCATTTTCTCACTAAATGTTAAATGAAATTAAATACATAACATCATATAGTAGTAATGAATATCAAATGTGTGTAGCGTACGTGCGTAATATCAAATGGATATAGTGATCAAATGGTTCACTACAATGTTACAGACGATTAGATAAAAAAATAATTATTGCTTAACACACACACTTTAACTCAAATTTTCTATTAACATTTTAGATTTTGAGATTTTGTTTTTCCAGATTTTGAGATTCCAGAGATTTTGTTTTAAAAATTTCCTGAAATCATTATGAGTTCTCTCGATTATCATTTGTCTCTACGCACGATTCTAATAAAAAAAATTGTAGAAAAATAGATAAAATGAGAGAAAGAAAATTAGATTAGCAATAAAATAAAAGAAAAATAATCACTTAAATATTAAATGATAACCTACATAACAATTTAATTATATTTTTTTCTTTCAATTCTTCATATAAATATTTTAAAATCTTAACGGGAATTAAAAATACATATATCACGCTAAATGAATAAAATTTACATTTGCTTATGTTACTTTTATTTGTTTCTTGCTGTGATTCGATAAGTAAATAAAGTCAACAGACTTATAATTTTATCAATATGATAAAAATAATGATGATATGCATAAAATATATGCTATTTAATGATGAGAATAATGATAAGATCTATTAAATGGTAGTCTTGTGTCAACTTTTAAATTACATTAGCAAAAAGGATATACACTGCTCAAAACAATTAAAGGAAATTGTGGTTTTAGGTGGATCTTGTGGCTGAGAAATATTTTAGACGATTGATACATGGTCGACAGACGTAGTAGGTTATATGAGAATAAATTACACATGTTTGGCAGAAAAAAAATGCATTTTATTACGTATTTGTATTTAAAAGGAAAAAAACAAAATTTGTACATATGAGAAAAAAAGAATAAGAAAAGGTGTTTTCTTGAAAGGAAATCATTTTAAGTAGGGGGTATGGTTTCCACGGATAGCCAGCAACGTTGAACACCTTTGAAGCATGGAGTCAATAAAGTTATTAATCAAGAGTAGGGCTATTCTGTCCTACTCTTCCAGAAGAGCAGGACAGTATGAGTTGAAACCGTAGTGTCAGTAGCCGAGCGAAGGTGCTGTTGGAGAAGACTAGCATTCATATTTCGGTGTCTCCAAGCCATTAACATTATATAACGATCTTCATTGGGTGTTGTTTCCCGTATAAGACCTTGCCCTGATCTTTGGCCTGCACTTCTAGTCTCCAAAAACGGTTCCAGATCCTGGAAATCACACTTTGTGACACTCAAATGGCTTGCGCTACTTCGGCTTGAGTTTGGCCCCCATCTAATCTACCAACAACTCTCCAAGCTTCTGAATCTGTTAGATGACTTCAATTAGACATCGTACTCATCGAAACAGAGCCATCACTGAATGCCGATCATCCTTGTCTTCAATGTCTTTTATTTAGTTGAAAGTCAAATTGAATTCACTGCCACTGAAGCGACGTTTTTGACATTGAACTCAAAATTAGCATTCTCCACAGTTTGAAAATCAGAAAAATTTGCATTTGTTATCCTCTTCTTTCATTTTTGGCAAAACAAAACATTTCGCTTATGTATTTACTTTATATAAAACTTACAATATCCTTTAATTGTTTTGAGCAGTTTATTACTATAGGGAAGTATTGTATTCATAGTTCATGATATAAAAACAATATGATTGTCACTCTAATTTAGTGATGTTATTACTTATTGATACTTCAAGAGTAATGTATAAACTGTATAAAATTAGAAATAGATTTCGTCACTTAGCGACTGTTTAATTACATAGCGGCTGGTTGATTTATTGATGTTTTTGACAATTTCTGAGAAAAATGACGTATTACATAATAAGATAAGAAATAACGTAATAAAATAATAATACAAAAAGAGAATAAATGAAAATACAATTGTAAAATCTACACAATATGCAGAAAAAAACTTTTATTCGGAAAAACATATATTTTTGTAAAATTTCAATTAACTAGTAGATTGGTAGTCCTTAATAAAAGTTTTGTACATAAAAATGTGTACAAAATTAAATTCTTGCCATCAAGCATATAAAAAAACCAATAAAAATGTACACATTAAGCTTTTAAAATGTAAAAAGCCTTGGAAAATAAACCACGTATTATTGTTTACTGAAAGCAGTTTAAGATCTTTTAGAAATTATTTTTTGTAATTGTGTAATGTATAAAACGAAATATATAAATATTCTCTTCACTCTACATGATAAAATGCAGTAGTTATGCATATAAACTAATATCCAAAGATGAATTGTTATTAACAGTCTTATGTAAATTTTATATTTGATGCAATTAATAATTGAAATAAATATAAATATTACCATAAAAATATTTTGAGCTTGAAATATTAAATAAAAATCATTTACTATAGAACTGAGACACTCTGAAGGCATACTTACAGAAAATAGAAAAACAATATAAAAGAATAACTAATCTTTTCTGCAAGAAAAACTTTTGTCAGTTTTTCTTCTTGAAGTTAAACAGCGATTTCCTGCAACACACTGAAGACTTCAACCGAAGAAAAAAGTGACGAAGTTTTGACTGCATTTTCTTTTCTTTTTTAATTCCCTAAGTGAAACCAATCCTTAGGATGGCTTTCCTACCTGGAAAAGACGAAAAATTTACTTTCGTAGAATACTGCTTGGAGTCCAATAATTGCGATACCTTGGGGACTAAAAGTTTGTAAAATTTGAATATTTTTTCTCGAAATTGTGAAAAGATAAAATATTTAATGGATGTAAATGTTGAAAAATCTAAAAGCGAAGATAAAATGCAGATTTTAAACAAATCTTTTTAAGAAAGATTATGATAAGGAAACTGTATTAAGGAAGTCGTTTGTACTTATTATTAATATGTTGCTTAGAACAACAAGAGTTTCACGAAATAAAAAACATTTCACTTTTAAATATTGATTTAATTTTAAAAAGTACAAATTAAAATGTTAAATATTTACATGAATATAAATAAAAAATAACAAAATAAAAACATGGAGATTTTCCATTAAATGAGCACTATAATTTTCCCATAAAAAGCATAAAAAATTTTATATAAAAAAATATGAAACTGAATCGAAAAACAATTTATTTTTAAAGTTTATTTCTACAATGAATTAACAATAGTATTTTTTTCCTTTAAGTTCTACATTTATTTTTACTTCTATATTATACAATATTCAATTAGTTTATCTAATTGACACCATATTTTATCAAACAAGCAGCACATTATGTAGTAGACACGAATTTATTTTTTTTTCTCCATTTGCTGATAATAAAACGGAAAACTTGACGAGAAATATAGTTATTAATGAATTATACATCTCTTTGGAAACTCTTAGTAACTTCTATTTCTTACTGTTTGTTCTGGGATTTTATACTTATCTCTTATCTTACTCTCTCTTATCTTCTCTTAAAAAATTGGAATTTTTAAGATACTATAGTTGCATGTTGTATCTTTAACACTCTCACACACTCACATATACACCCACACATCCACCCACATCATATTTAATTTGATCATTTTTGGCATTCTTTTCTAATTGTTTTTACTGTTATTCATATATGTTCATTGCTTAGTTTAGTAATTTTCTAGTAACTTCGCTAACAGTAAACAACGTAAACTTATGAATTCCCTAATTTACTAAGCTTTTATAAGGAAATAATACGTGCATGAGTTTAAATACAATAGAAGATCTTTTTTTTATAGCTTTTCATGAAAGCTTACTAAGTTTTTTTTTATAATTCTTTTAAACTATAATTCATCTTATTTGTTCATTCATTATTAAATTATATTCATTTCATTCCAAAAGCATGTATCCAAACTCACTGTATTTAATGTACTTAGAGTTTGTTTTGCGTGTCAAAACGCAATTTACCTTGATAAAGATAATGCGATTTTTCATTTTAATTTTAAAATTTCTTTTATTATTATTAAAATTTATATTTCTATTTGAATTAAGTTGAATGAATAGATGTGTAGATTATATGTAATATATAGATGAATAATTCTAAAATTTGACTGAAAAATAAGTGGAGCACAATTTATATGTACTTATGGAGATTTAAAAAAAGAGAATGTCAGAACATTGTGAAATATAATACAGAAAAAATAGACAAGAAATACTTGTGCGAATAATTATTTGGAATGATAGAACCGTAAACCTTTTATATAAATAATTTGTTTTACATATTATTTGGGTGTTTTAAGATGTTTAAGTTGAAATGTAACTCACTCAAACATCTAAAAATACTGCACTATCTAATTTACATTGATGTATGGTTAATTGATTTGTCTCTCAATGGTCATTTATTTCTCATGAAGTCTGATTACATCAAGACCTAAGGTTAGATTTAAAACATTTAGAGCCATTTAGCATTAAATATATTTTTCTTTATTCATTTGTAACAATTATATTTGTAGATGTTATTTTTGTAATTCAGAATGAAACTATAAGTGACCAAAAACAAAGTCTCATTGTTGCCTAATGGTAAACAGTGCTCTTCAGACATAAAATTCCAATTGATTTCATATACTGTTGAGCAACAAGAGATGGATGTTGTGCTTCTTTCTGCATGCACATTTATCTAAGTTAAGTAAGAGCTAGAAATTTTTCGGGGTTTTCTCCCTTGTGCCACGTGAATACAACCCACAATCTAAGAAAAGTATTTCCGAAAGGCAATTGCGTTGTCAGAGTTGAAGTGCCTTATAACAGCCTTACGTCGTTAAGCAATTCACTACGCGATGTCCAAGTCACAATATATATACTATTGGTATATAATAAAATTGAAGTTCTTAAGCAATTCTCCTTAATTATTCTTCTTAAATTTCATTGATTGATTATTGATCTTTTGCTGAAGCTTTAATTCTTGAGATTGGTTAGTTATCGAAAATGCAAATTCATTTAAATCCTAGAAATATACTTATGTATGTTACTGTTACAAATGTATTTTAAAAATATATGATTTTAATTTTGATTTATTATTCTTGAACTGATGCTTTAAATCTTGGCATTGACTATTCAAAAAAAAAATTATTTTAAAAATATTGCACAAAAAAATAATTTTTTTTATGAAGAAAGAGAAATACATTTCTAAGAAGCACAAATCTTTCCCAAAGTATCAACACTTGGATGAAAACTATATGAAATTACTAAAATGTGTAAAAGTAGCATCAGAATCTAAGTTGTAAGAAAGGTTATAGTCAAAACACCGTTCCATTAAAAGTTTTATTAAGTTTTATTTTAAATAAGTTTTTAAATATCAATAATGTAATTTTCATTGAAGGGAAATTATGTCCCATCAAATATTAAAGGGAAAACCTTATCATTGATGTTTTCCAATGGTGGGAGATTACGGGATTGAAGCGTAAAATAAGGCCTTCTTCAAAACTTAAGGGACCGTTCTAAAACATAATATCTTTTATTTTCTGTTGTTAAATTTTCAATGTATTGAAGTTTACTGATAGAAACTTGCTCAAAATTAATGAGTAGCAAAAACATGGAATTATAAAATACCAACAAACAAATATTTTTTTGTCTGAGTATAATATATTTATAATATTTTTTTTGCAGATAAAATCAATTTTTCTCTTTACTTTATTCAAACGCCATCAGGGTTTATCAGAAAGAATAATCTTAAATTCCATTACCAAAACAATAAAATCTGTATGATGTTTCTTTTATATTAATGTTTAAAGTTCTTGTTTTTTATAACTAAGAATCATTATATTTCTTTTATTTTTCCCTTCTGTCTAACACTTTTGTTATCTGAATCTACCTATATAGTCCCTGAAAAGCTTTTCGGATATTCAAAAATGTCACAAAATAATTAATTTCCAACTTCATAAGGATATAATACCCTATCAGTATCTTAAATTGCTCGCCCATGTAGCAAAATTGGATTTCACTTGACTGCAAAATTTCTATATTGAAGAATAAACTTGTATGAAACCAGTCAACAGAACTTAAAATATTGCTTACCAATTTTTCTGTAAACTGCTCAATTTTGTGCTTTAAAGATTTACATGTTTGTGGTTCTAATTTTAAAGTTAATAATTGAGGTAATAAATTTGGTTCAAATTTTAGAGTCATTTTTCTTAATTTTCTTCAAACGTTTTCGAGCTAGTTATACTCTCTAGATGAAAGTTTCTTACCATTTATTTTCCTTTACTGATGAATCTCTGGTATTTTAATAAATAAGTAACATTAATTTGCTCCAGTTTTTTTTTATCATATTTCTTTCACTTGTTTTAAATTTTGTATACACGGACCTTTTCAATGCTCATCGTTAACAGAGCTACAATCTTCAAAGATGAATTATTAAAGAAAATGAATCGAACACACAAATGATATCCTTACTCGCAAAAGTAGAAAATTCAAGAATTTAATTCCTAATTCAACTATCTAGGGTAACAATATATCAAATTAAATGTGAACACAGAAAATAAATTTAAAGATTCTTTATGTATATATACAAATTATATTGTTTATAATTTTTTGTTCTTAACGAGTTTTACTATTTTATTCTCAGAAAATTAATGAAAATATCTAGGAAAAATTTTCAAGTGGTAACATTCTGTCAACAATATTTGAGTTGGAACCATTTGAACATGTACGGACAAAAATAAACAACTTGCTTATTTTTACTTTACA
>JAPDSC010119320.1:3295-20911 GCA_026290005.1 Latrodectus geometricus
ATATATATATATATATATATATATATATATATATATATATATATATACATAATCTTTATAAATTATTATTAATAATGTATGAAATACTATGAGAAGAATATTTTTAGTGTAATCTCCAAAATAAATTTAAATTAAAATATTTTTCTTCATTGCATATTTCTTCTATTTTATTTAATTAAATGAAAGGTGAACCACGAAATATATTTTCTAATTACTAAGCTTGGAAATATTTAAAATATTAAGAAAGTAAAATTTATAATATAACATGAAAAATTAATGAAAACTTATATAGAATATTTAGTTTTAATGAAATATTCATTTGAAAAATGCTTAATTATATAGATAAAGCAAAATAATTCATACTGTTGGGATCAAAACTAATAACATTATACATTACGCTGGCAACAAGTTTATGTAGACCATTATCTTTTCCTAAATTAAAATTAATGATGATGAAAGTAGCTAATTAAGATTATCTGTCATGATAATATGTTTACTCTCTTCATCTGAGGTATGAACTTTAATAATACTAAGCAAAATTCTTATTGTATACCTATTCTAGGAGCTAATTATATACCGTTCAATTCTTAAGATAAAATTATGCTCAATTATTTTATAACTAGGTATGACTGGACACAAATTGATATGATTGTACAGATCAATCATATAAATAAGAAATTAATTAATTTCGAATTAAGTAAATAATTTATCAAGAAGATTTTAAAAAATAAATACATAAAGTATATTTTCAGAGTTACTTCATACAAATAATTCATTCTATGCAGCATAGTTTCTAAGTAATAAATTATCACATCGCTAAAAATTCAATATTTGCATGTTTCCTTCGTTAAAATTATTATCAATTATGGTATTATTTTAGATAAAAAAAGAATTATTTTTTTTAATAACAATAATAGCTTGATACAAATTTTAAAGAGTTCGTAAACTAAATATAAAGAAGAGTGAATTTTTTTTAAAATTTTGAATTTTTTTAAAATTTTATGTTATATTACTTCATGTTTAAATAAATGTGATAAATTCTTATATGTATTTATGATACATCTCTTTAGCTTATGGAGTGCTCTAATGTCATAAAGATCAGTTTAAAGAATTGTCAAAGTTTTGTAAATGAATGAATCTTTTAGATTTGATTAAAGTATATTTGATCATTATTTAGTTTAACACGATTTAAGTGAGATCCCATTTTTTATTTTCCTTTCAAGAGGATTATTTACATACTTGATTACTTGTTACATAGCCCAGTTTTAGCATGTTTCAAGGACTCATACATTGTGATCAATGATGGAACAATATTATTAGGAATACGAATTTCTTGGTTCGATGTAAATCAGAACATAATAACAGGCGACAAAAATGGGATTATTATTTTTTTGTAAGTATATCATTTGGGATGAGTTCTCTGATAATTTCCGTGTTACGCATTTTGCGACATGTTTATCTGTTCCTATTATGTGGGAAATACTATCTGTTCTTTGTTGTTAAATTATTTCTGTAATGATAGTCTGTGACGTTACAATTTTTTAAAACAATCTTATTTGTTAGATTATTAATTTCGACGTGTTAATGATGTATTTATTAGAGCTTAATTTCCAGTTTATCCATAAAACAATTATTATATTAATGTCTAATTAATAATTTATAATTTTTTTATTTGTTGATTGTTTTCCAAAATAGAGCAACAGTTTTTGTCATTGTTCATTTGAATAGTTAAATAAAATGAAATAGTTATCTAATATTCGAATTCAATTCTTCTTTATTTAATAATATGAGAAATACTTGTTTTCGTTAAATTAATTTATTTTTTAATCAATTGCTTTGGTAAATATTTATATAAAGAAAATTTTTGCTGCTGTTAAAATGCTTTCATATTAACATCCTAACTATTATTTTTTTACGGAAATACTTTTATTTTACTTCATATTATAAATTAAAATTGGTGATAAGATTCTCCTAAATATAATATTTCGTATAAAATTATCATTTTGCATTTCTGCTTGATTTAATCAATTCAGAAATAGAAACAAACTTGTTTTTACTTATGATATATAAAAAAAACTTAATTTGTTAAAATTAAAGGTTTAATGTATATAATTCAACTTAAAAATTTAAATTTTTAGCATATTTTTCATCTTTTAGTGTAAAATATAATTGTGGTTCTAATTCTAGAATTCAGTTCTGATGGTGCTTAATTTGAATGGGGAAACTCATAATATGGCCATTTGAATGACTATTTGAGAGCATATCGAACAGCAGTGATTACAATAATTCCTTTGTGCGCCATATATCAACATTTAATTTAAAGCTAGTCTTCATCGATGTCAGAATAGAGTAAGCTTCACTTTCCAAATCAATCTTCTCATTAAAGATAATTTACTACAGAAATTGCATAGATATCTCAAAACGTGCTTAGTGCTTATGATGTAAACATATAATGAATTTATTCCAATGTTAAAATGGATTTTACGTAAAAAAATTAATTTTCTGCTTGATTTTGAATTGACCACAAGAATAGTATCCTTTTACATCTGTAATATTATGTAATTAAATTAAAATATATTGAAGTTTAAATGAGCCGCTTATTTTAAAAGTGGTCTAATTCCATTTTTCAATTTTTTCCGTTACCTTGGTTACATGTACAACTTCATGTTGTTTATCAAAAAAAAAAAAAAAAAAAAAAAAAAAAAAAATTTAAGGCAACACCCTTAGATACACTTAAACAGTATGACTCATTAGTATTACATACATACATACATATGTATATATATTTAAATTCATTGAAACGCAAATCCTTAAATATATCGATTCGAAGATAAATGGAGTTAGGCCACTTTCAAAATAAACGGTTGCAATGCATTATTTTAAATTTCGATGTATTAAACGTTTTTTAAAACTCAATAATATAAAAGTGGCATTGAAAATATTTCGATTTTAGAAAAAAAAATTATTATTTATTAAAATAAGTCTTTTTATGTATTTCCCATAATTTTTCAAGAATAAAGGACAATGCTTAGAAATTTTGAAAAAAATTCTTAAGATAATTGTTAAAGCTTTAATTAACTTTCCTAACTAAAATTATATATAAAATAATAGGCTATTTTTTAAAAATATGTTTGAACTTG
The DNA here is from genome assembly GCA_026290005.1 of Latrodectus geometricus. NCBI lineage: Eukaryota > Metazoa > Arthropoda > Arachnida > Araneae > Theridiidae > Latrodectus > Latrodectus geometricus. Next base: position 6,436 of record JAPDSC010119320.1, read on the forward strand.
GCTATTAGTTTATTTGTTTTATGAATATAACTACGTACAATTGAATGAAAAATGTCGCTTCTTATTCTGTTAGACTTTCTAAAAGCACGTATATTAAAAGGAAACTAAACTATAAAAAAATAGCGACACAACACACAATCGATGTACTATAATTTCTAGGAGAACCTAACTAAATGAAATTTTACACATAAAAGCAAAGGAGTTAGTTAGTAAAATTAATATAATTATTCGAGTATTAGTTTTAAAATATAAAGTTTCTATATGTAATGACAATAGAAATTAATTGTTCCTTAATTACTAATATATTCATTACTCCCTCGACATTTTATATCATATATTTAAAAATATAAATAGACTATTTTTATGAAACAATATGTCAAAATTATCACACATTGTTTGTTCTATATTAATTTTCATTAAAAATTGAAGGATTGAATTATCAGTATACGTTACTTTTTAATGAAATATCATCTGATTATATAAGCTTATTAACATTTCATGTATGAATATATGAATAATCATTAATGAAGACGCGAAAAAAATCAGTGTTTTTAATTTATTATCTAGAGTTACAATAAAGTAATTTTCTTTATTATAAGTTAATATTTTATTTAATTAAATGAAAGATGAACAAAGGAATAGTTTCTAAGTTAATTAGAGGTGTTGAAAAATTCAGGAGATACATACGAAAAATACCAGAATGTAACAAAAAATTAGTGTTTAATTTTGATAAATATTCCTTTGCAAATATGTTTAACTATATATTTAAAATGCGAATAATTCATATTGTGGGATTAAAATAATTAATATAATGTATTATATTGACAAAATACATTGTAGAGCCACGAGGCATTTTTTTCTAAAATTGAAAATGTTAATGAATAATGTAGAGTTAATTAAGTTTATGTGTTATAATAATATGTATATTGTTTTTTTAATTTATAATATAAATAATGAATGAGAAAATATTTAATCATTATAGATTTTGAGAGTTATTTTTAGCTATTTAAAACACTATAGACATGAATTTCAGGAAGTATGATTCATAATTATGATTTTACATAATTTCTATATTCCTACATTATAAACACAAGTGCAAAAATTAATACAGTTTTGAATAAACATAAGTTATACATGAATATAAAACTTTAATCAATGATTATATTAAAAAATTGTAAATATAAAGTTATATAATTATATTCAACATTATTTTCTGAATTGAGGAAAATAATTTAGTTTTTGAACAGTTCTAATCTTTTGTAAAAATTGAATTTTTTGATTTCTTCAGGAAATTATTACTCAGAATAAAAAAATCATGGCTTTTTATTTAAAAATCATTATTAAAACCAAATTTTTGACAAATTGCAGATAGAGTGTAAAAAATTATGCAACTTATTCAAGCGTATTGAATATATGCTATTTGAAAATTTATGATGCTTTAAATTGTTACATTCTAAAATTTGAATTTATATTATTTCAAATTATCACAAACAAAGCATCAATTTAGGATTTTTCAAATAAACAGTTTAAACAAATTTTTTATTTAAGAAGAAAAGAAAAATATTTTTTTCCATCTTAAAATTTTAGAAAGAGAACGATTTTTTTAATTCTTAGAAAGAGAACGATTTTTATAAATTTCAGGATAAATAAATATTTTGAAAAATAATATAATAAGTATCTCACAAACAAATATAGCCCTCTAAAGTAATTCTCACATAAATGTTATTAAAAGAAATTAATATTTTTTACAAACACACAAATTGGAAAACAAAAACGAAAACTATTTGATGCTACTTTTATGAACCGAAATAAACGATCGAAATTTTTGTTGCAGTTGAAAGTTTTATGCTAATTCTGTACAGACTTACAAGAACTGTCTTTTCATAAATAAATGATCGATAGGATTAACATAAGGTAAGAATGCGTTTTATATTCTGATACAAAAATCTAAATTTTGCGTAAGCTTTTTGACATTCAAGTAAATAATGTGGACAATCTCAATTTTTATTATTTGCTTTATATCTCACATATCATAATTTGAAGTTACAATCGTACTCTTCAGAGCTGGTTTAGGATCCAACTCAGTCATTGTTGAGAAACAAGAGGTAAACACTGTATTTCTGTTTTCCACATGCATAACGTAAGACATGTTTTCTTTGATGATATACGAATTATCTATTTTATGATATCCGAATAAATTTTATTACCTATAAAAAGACATTTATGACTGTAAAATTATGCTGCTCATGTTAAAATGTCTTGAAAGATAATTTAACTCGTAAAATATATAAGGAAAACAATTATTATACAATAAACTCAACGAATATATAATTTTTAAATTTTCAATATGCCTAATGATATGAAATAATATTTGTTTGAAAAAATAATTTGAATTATTAAATTAATGGAATTTTATCTTACACATTTTAATAAAAATTCAAATAACCTTCTCATTATTTTAAAGATGAGTATTTTGTTGTTGTTGTCATGTGCCAGGCAGGCAGGCAATATGGGGTTTGTTGCTTCACTTTCCCTAGTGAACCGTATTTTTTGTGGAGTCTGATTTCCTCAGTGCACACATGTCATAGGTACTCGTTTATAGGGTAGGGAACTATTCATACACAAAGAAAGGACAGAGACCAGAAAGAGGGAGAGAAAGTATATCCTTCCCCGAGACGAGATTCGAACCCAGGTACTCCTCATCCGTAGTCAGGTACGCTAACCACTAGACAGACAGTACGCATTTTGTTATACTTTATATATGACGAATGACTATGTGCATGAAATTAAAAACGTAACTAGAACTTTAAAAAAATATTTAATATTTGTTTAGCTATTAAAATTCTTACTAAATGAAGATTAAAAAGTAGTTGAATAGTAATTTTCTGATTGAAAAATATATTTTACTATATTATTATTGTATTTTATTGTATTAGAACTTTATTTTGAAATAATTGTGCACAATAAAATTTTTTTCTCTAAATTTGAAATGGAAATGCTCATGACTATTTAAGAAGGGAACAGCTGTAAATCCAATAAGAGCTTTGTACTCAATAGGTCAACATATAATTCAAAGCAAGTATTTAATAATATAGAATTATATAGAGTAATATTTTTTTCAAAGAAAATTTCTCATCAAACGCAATTTACAATAAAATTTGTATTATGTATATATTACAAAATATTCTCAGAACTTAAAATACAATTAAAGATTGTCTTTATCGTTTAAAGTAATTTCTTGTAAAAATTAAATGAATTTTCTTGTGCTTGTTTGTTTAAGATAATAAAAAAATTATTCATTTGCTTTTCAGATTCTTAGATAAATAAAGCATTGTTTATTTAAAAGTGAATATAATTTTAAACTTTATGTTTAATTAATACAATTATGTTAAAGTTTTGTTAAAGCATTTTGATTTAAATCATGTTAAAAATATAATTTCAATATACTTCTGGATACTAGTTAATTAGTTACCGTAAAATGTGCCGTGATTAATATTTTTTAGATTATTTTTCATGAAGTTTAGAAAAGTACTTAAGAATATTTATTGAAATTTCTGACGAAATGTAATAATAAAACATAGAATTCAGCTCATTTAAACAGTGTATAAGGATCATTTATTTTTTTCAGACAAGCAATGTAAAAATCATTTTAAACTAAAAAATCATTTTTTATTAAATACATTTGAAACATTAATTGTGAATGAGAAGTGTTAAAAACTAATAATTTTATTTAATATGCATTAATTGAATTATAATCTATATTTATGATTTTCCTTAAAAATATTATTGAAAATAATGTATTAAATATATGTAAATAAGAATATATAGAATGGAAAAAACAATTTTATTTTAAATTGTGATTATATAGATTTTAAAATATGCTCTATAAAGAAAGAATGCTTTAAAACAGCATCATTTTATTTATTCACTATTTTACTGATAAGAAGAGATTAAAAAAAAGAGAAATATAAATTAAGAAAATATTCAAATAAATGATTTATTCAGGTTTGTTAAACATTCAGACACAAATAAAAAAATATGAAAAAAATTAATTGTAAGCATAGCTGCTTTATTTAAAATATTTAAATTATTTTATGCTTTAATTATTTTCATAACCAAATTTAAAGTTTCGCTGTTTCTTAAGCACTATGTATATTTTACCAAATTTATTTCAAAATGTTTAAATTTAAAACGTTTTATTCTATTTAAACATACGGTGGCTAGGGTCAACATTTAAAGTTTTGATATTTTGGTAATATTTGATGTGGTGATGAATAATTAACTTAATATTTCAATTAATTACACTATTTATTTTCATATATTTTAGTAAATCAACATGAACAGACAATGCTTGAATATTTCAAATTATTCATAAGGATTAACTGAAAAATATACTAGATTTTATATCAAATGTGAACAACTCTGAAACAAATATAATAGTTATGGTTAAAAATATATATTTTCAGCACATATATTTTAACCGTATTTAATTTGTTTAATATATAAATGTTTTAAGACACTTTTAATTGCATATTATATGAATAGAAATACTGCAGAATTTATATTCACAAGTTCTTTAAAATTTTACTTTTTATAATTAGTATGACTCATTTCATGTTAAGGAATACCTTAACTTACCTGTATTAAAATCGGTTTTCAAAGAAACAAAAATAAGAACCATTATAGAAAAAAAACCTGCTAAGTACTAAAAACAATTTTAATTTCTATCTATACATCACAAAATACTGACTTTACAGGAATTGAAGAAACTTAATAATTAATCGCTCATATTACCATGATAAATAGTTGTATTTCATCTTCTCTGGAAGAATTATTAATTTTTCATAACTGCATCTTACCATAATTTTATCGCATTAACTTTTTCAGTAAATCTTAGTCATTAAAATTAAATGTTTTACATTTTTCTTAAATAAAATTTGATGTTCAAAGATTTATGAATTATTTAAAAGTTGACTTATTCATCAGCTTTCGCAGAAATCTAGAAAACATCTCTTAAGATAAATTTTGTTTTCTAACTTCGTTGCCGTGTACATTTTATTAATAGCATAGTTAAGACTTGAAGAAAGAATAAAAGTATAGTTAAAGAAGAGTACATAATCTGTCGAGTGATAAAATTCATTTAAATATTTCATGCTGCTATGATTTTTGGGCTGTAAAAGATATTTTAATTATGCGTAATCTTTTGAGTACAGTAACTTTAATTTTTTAAAATATTCTTAATAAATATTTTTCTGTTTTATGTACTCTTACTAACAATTAATATTTTTATTCAATCAGTATTAATGCTTTTAAGTTAACAAATATTTGCATGAAATCAGTTAAGTTTTGTTTATTTTATGACAAAATTCTTAAATATAAAAATGTAATCTTTGAAAAAAAAATTCGAATCTCATATTCTGCTTTTTTATCCCTATGGAAATCATGAATTAAAAAAAAGATAATGTAATATTTAATTCTATATTATAAATTTTTCAATATCAATTTATTTACAAAGGATTTTTATAATACGGCGTTAAATAGTTACTTTTTCAAACAGATGTTTTAATAATTTATTTTATTTAAAAATGCATTTATCTATTAAAAATTAAAATAGTTTAAATTAACTTAATTCCTTCTCAGGATTTATACATTTTTCTTACATTTAAAAAATTTATTGTCTGTTCTTGTTTTTACAAATAGTACACCTTTTTTTAACTGAGTCACAGTTTTAATTTTTAATGTCTAACTGAAATATTTAGAACAACCATTAATATATTAATTTAACCATTGATACTTAAAATAAGAATTAATCTTCATTTCTTTAAGAAAGATATCAGTTTTATTAAAATCAACTTTTCAAAATTACTTAATACCATCAATATATTTGCACTCATTCGTCTCTTAAAATCTGACAATACCCGTTGAAAATTCTATAGAGTATACATTATAAATTCTTTTACAAATTTGTTAATTCTTTTTAAAACAAAAAAATCATTTAATATAAATAATTTATTTAAAACTGTTTTTTTTAATTGAAGTATCTAAACTAAACTGTTTTTTGACAATATTTTTTAAATTATTAATACTGGGTTGTTCTGAAAATATCGTTCTCTCCCCCACAGAGAATTTAATTGTATTTCTTCGAACCTAATTTCACACTTAAGGCGCTTAATCATTATAACTTTCGAGATCTGATATAGAAAGGCTTGTGTGTAAAAAAGTTCAATTAATTCTACGTAATAGTTTTTGGTTGATATCCATTTAAATATGGAGAGAAATAAGCAGCATTTGCGTCATATTTTACATTATTAGTATAGAAAAGGTAGAAGTGTTGTTCAAGCCAGAAAGAAAATAATGTGTATGGAAAAGATGTGTTACAGTACGCCAGTGCCAGAAATTGTTTGCAGAATTTCAATCCGGCAATTTTGATATCGAAGATGCACCACGTTCCGAAAAGCCGATTGAAACTGATAAAGACATGATAAAGGCATTAAATGATGCAAATTGGTGAATAACAAAATTTGAGATGGGTGAGAGGTTAAGTTTATCGAATTCAACTGTTTAGGACCACTTAAAAGGCCTGGTTTTAACCTTGAAGCCCGAATTATGGGTTTTCCATGTTCAGAGAGAAATTTGTGTCGTCACGTTGCCGTCTGTGATTCGCTTCTCCCACATCACCAAAATGTTTCATATTTGAATTGTATCACTACTGGGGACAGAAAATGGGTTGTATATAACAATGTCAAACTCAAGAGATCATGGGGCTAGAAAAAAATGAAATGGATTGATTCATTTCGAAATCCAAAATCAATTAAAAAAAGTAATTCTGTCTGTTCGTTGGGATTTTAAAGGATTTATTTTCAGCTTTTACCTGATAACACAAAATTAATTCGGAAGTTTACTGTCACCATCTGGATAAACTGAATGATGCACTTCAACAGAAAGAGTCAGAATTAATATAGAAAAGGTGTAGTGTTCCACCGATATAATGCGAGACCTCATACAAGTTTGATTACTAGCTAAAAGCTTTTATAGCTTGAAAGGGCTACACTGCCACACCCAACATATTTTATAGATCTGGCGCTTTTGGAGTATTATTTGTTCCGGGTATTGCAAAACTTTTTGGACATTTAAACCTTGACCTCAAATGAAGAGGTTAAAAATCATTTAGATCAGTTTTTTGCCAGCAAAGACCAAAAATATTTTGAACCTAGAATCATGCTACTACCAGAAGGATAACAAAAGGTATTGGATCAGAATGGCCAATATATAATTTAATAAAATATTTAATCATTATACGAAAATTGTCTTTCGTTTTCACAAAAAAATGAAATTACTTTCCAAACAACCCAATATTTATATTCTCGAAGCAAAGACTTTCATTATATGAAAATTAACAATTGCAGTAAAAAAGAAGGTTGAAAACGGTTTTGAAAAATATTTTTGCTGAATAAATTCTACATAAATACATATTTTTAATTATAATTTTTCATTATTTTTGATTTTGTATTTTTTAAACCTAACCATTACAATTTAAACAATAATTAATAACCCAATGATCTAATATATATATTAAATTAACTATCAGTAAAAATATTATACAATATTTTTGACTAAAAAGACGAAGAATCCTGTAGAGAAATTTTATTAAGAAAATAATTTCTTTGAATGGAAGATTGTAAAAGAGAGATAATTTATTGCGATAGTCTCATTATGTTCGTAGAAAATTATATTTTAGTTTTTTTCATTCAGTTTCCTTTCGTGTATTTGCTTCAAACGTGCAGGAGTTTCGATAATTACATTATATCTGTAATTGAGTGCTTACTTAGAGACCTAAGATTAGATTAAATTAAATCAAGAGATGTGAGTAAAAATTATAATGTTAATTTTATATATATTTTAGAATATCTAACCATTTATCTGTCAAAAAATAACTTTTTTACCAATATACATTTATTAGTTTACATAACATAAAAATGTTGAAAGAATGGAAAAATAATAACAGACAAATATTAATATATTTGTATCATATTAATATTTTTTATTATAATTAATTTGTACAAATATGAATATTTCCAATTTTAAAAATGCAGCTATTAAGTAAAATATGCTGCGATGGTATTCATAATCTTAAAGTTTAATGGAAGTTTATAAAAAGTTTTTATTTTATTTAAAAATTTTCAAATTTAAGAACAGAACCCTTTGCATAAATTAACATAAATGGACATATTTTTTGTTTATTGAAATCATTTACTGTACTCATTCAATTCAATTAGTTTGAAAAATTGAAATGAGTGGTTTTAAATGATCCTAACAAGTAATTAAAAAACTGTCAAATAATGTGCTTTCTTCATGTCCGTCAATGTAGATTATGTAATCTATATTTGAACATTAATAATAATTGCTCTTAAGACAAAATTAAAAAGAAAAATAATAATTATAAATTTTAATATTTAATATCATAAGTTATTTTTCAACTATCGAGATTACTTAGAAAAATATAACGGTATTGAATCTATCTGCTGAAATTTATGTTGTACATCAAAATACTCTTATATAGAAATTGCAATTTTTTTAAGCGATCCAAAAAGATTTTACTCTTGTAGCATATCCCATTTTTAAAATACATGAAAAAAAAGAAACGTTATAAGTTTTCAAATTTGTTTGCAACGCACATACACACACATGTACATGTGTGTGCATAAATAAATACATTTCTAGATATGCACATAAAATACATATATTTTATGATAAGATTTTATTTTTTGATTGTTAATTGAATGTAATACCTTAAAATAACTTAAAACATTTTGTTCAAATAATTCCAGAAAAGGAAATTTCAGTTAATTTTTCTTCTGCATAATTACACACATTTACTAGCGTTTTTAAATTTTTTTATAATTCAGAAATTTCCAACTGATATTTTAATTTGATTTTATGATTATGTTATTAAATTTTACCGAATTTCTGTTACAAAATATTAAACTTCCTTAAGTATCTCGAATAAAATGTAACTATTTACTGAAAATCATTTTATCTTATTAAACAAAAATATCAAAATAAAAATGAATCTATTTAAAAAATTTTTCTAGTTTATTAAAACATCGATTTAAATATAATAAAATAAAATTGTAAAAAACTTATTTTCAATTGGACATTTTAAATATTTATAAGTAAAGCGAAAATAAGGTTACTTTATTAAGGAAAAGTAATTTCGCACTAAAGATTTTCATATAAATCAAATTATTCAAAAGTTTTTTTTGATATTAAATAATGTGTGCCTGATTTGAATAAAAAAAAAAACAATTTTTCGTGTAGGAAGTGTAAGAGGAGAATTTATGAATCTAAAGAATTAAATATTTTTAGAATATCTAATATTTATAAGAAATATATAAATTTTGTTTGATCGTCTATTTAATTATTTAATTTCATTTTCATATTGGAAGAAAATAAAGCCATGTTCATCTAAATACTTTAAAATACTTTAAAACTCAAAAATAAAAATGTACGAGAAAAATTATATTGTTATTGAATTACATTTACATATAAACGGCACAAAATGAATATTTGAAACAAAAATAAAAAAATATTAAAAACTCATGCTGAAATCACTTTTATATATAAAAATGTGATTTGATATAAATATTTTAAAATAAATTAAGATAGTGTTTCTTAAAGAAAAAAATTTAAAGGAATGTAGAAAAACACTGTGATTATCACAGAGAATTTAAGAGATTTTCAAATTTATTTATAATTAAACACATTAAATATAACAAAATGTATGTTTCATAAATAAATATTAAGTTCTCAGAAGTATAACAAGAAATTTTGTAAATCTGTTATAACGAAAAACATTTCCTTACATTTCATAGAAAAAATAATTATTCACAGTTTTTTAATCAAGAATGCAGACAGAAATTTCCACATTTTAGATGTAATTATTTGTATGATTTTTGTGCTTTTTACAATAATGAATAAATATTGCATTAAGAAAAACATAACAAATCCTTAGAAAGGAAAATAGTTCATTAAGGTTTGCGTACTATTTACATTGTGCATATAAATATATTATTCTCTAGCACATGCATATATATTATGTATACACATACAAGCAAAAGTAAAAAAAAAATTAAAACAAAATGTATTTTCATATATGCAAACTTTTTAATTTATGACAACTTGATTTTTAAATTTTTAAGATGTTCTTAATTTAAGAGATATCATACAATACTTTTTTTAATATTAAAAATTATGATAGAAATAAGGATGCTATTTACTGGTAGGTATAAGGAATCTATTTTAAGAGACAAATGAAATAATTTATAAATTCTTAGAATTAAGACGAAAAACAGAAAATTTCAAATGTTCAAGCTTAATATGTGGAACTCTTTGATGAAAATTTAAATTTCTGTAAACGAAATTCTAATAAATTGCTGTTGAAGAAATGTACGGTATTACAAATTTGGAAATCCTTTATAGTTTAGTTTATATTAAGGATTAGAATGTGTTATCTATATTTACTTGCAAATTTACATAAAAAAGGAGGGAAAATTTGAGGCTTTGCTACCTTCAAATTATATAATTGAAGATAGCATAAAAAATAAATCCAAATCATAATTGAGAAAATTTTTTACTTTTTATTTTAATGGAATTTAAGAAATCACATACTCATTACATGCGCGCATTAAGATTGTGTTAGTGTTTTGAAATTCTTGAAATCGTTTATTCGTGTAATAATTCTGGAATTTATTATCAGTAATCTGGACGTACTGTCTTATAAAATGATAAAAATATACGAAAATTTTTTTGCATTGTTAAGCATTTGTATACTAGAAATTTATAAGTAATTACAATTAGAATTATAATCTCCATACCAGACCATTTTTCACAAAGCATTTGTCTAAATATTTATCTTAGTATAATTTTATTGTAGTCCTAAATAAATAGATAAAAATATTTGATTTTATATAGAATACTGAATAAATTAATGAGTTGTTTTAAAATAAATTATAACAAAACACATTTTGTTAAAGAATCTTGATTATTATTTTTAAAATTTGCAATACTGGTTTGAAATTTATTCTAATTACGAATAGTGTGTATCAGAAATCAACATTTCATTTTTATTTACTTAGGCAATTTTTATATAAACCATAATTTAATACGATATTTATTTCCAATTTTCGCCAAATTTTAAGAATTACTTAATGTTAAAACTAAAATTAAGTGTTTTGTATGTGAAAGTAATTTTAATAATACCAATTTCTAATTTCTTTTTTTAATTGAATAATTTTCAACAATGGAATTTATTGACCTCAAAACTTCAATTGAGTGAGGATCTGCAAAATACATTTTTAAAGTGCAAATGTGCAAACATATGTTTTTCTCCGAAAACATAATTCTTATGATTTGAAATAACTAAATGTAAATCCCATTTTATTAAGACTTAAGATATAATAAAAAATTTAATTCAACTGAATTTTAGCCTTAAAATTCAATATAATGTGCAAATAATGAAATGTTATTGAAGAACTTTTTTTTGCGTAAGGATTTATTAATCATTGGTTATACAATATGCTAAATATTTCGAAAAGTTTAAACAATTGCGAAAAATAATTTCATATTAAATTTTTAAGTAATTCTGAGTGTTTCAATCTGAAATTTTAATTCTTTTAATAATTATTATCAACAATGTTGATTCTACATAATATTAATTAATAAATGTTTAGCTCTCGATTTGTTTTGAAAAATGTCAACATATTTCTAGTGATTGAGATGTTTTAGTGTCAACATTGATTTTACCAATTCAGTGTAAAACAGTAATTGATACTTTAATTGTCATGTGCAATATAAAACTATGATTGATAGTGATTTCTGAATTATTTCTAAATTTTGCAAAATGGTAATATATTTTGGCAATTAAAATATTTTCTATTTTCCCTCTATGTAGAGTAGAAATTGCTATGCCCTTTTGGTGTAACTGATATTTTTGCAACGTAAAATCATATTCAAATGAAATATAACTTGATATTTAATTATAAAAAATGGTACCTTAATTCAATTAGTATTTTTAGAAGCTGTATATTTCCACGGTATATTTCAATACTGCGAAAGGACTTAGCAAAAGTAATTCAGAAGCATTTCAATGATAAGAAAATACAATTAACATTGGGGTTTAAAATGTATGGAATGATCTGAAAAATATATTTTATATTAAAATCCGTTGTAATAAAACTCAATTAATTTTAAGCTTAACTATAATAAGCATTTTAATTATAAAATATGAATTTAATAAAAAAAATTTATTTCAACCGGTCAAAAAATTTTACAACCTCTAAATGCCAAAGTACATGATACAGTAATTAGTACAATGGATAAAAAAAATAGATTTTTCACACTTATGTCTTCATTAATGAAATTATTTTATGAATGAATTAAGTACTGATTTATTTTATTACCTAATAAACGTAATTATTTAGCTTATTATGTATTTATTTAATGAAGGGGAGAGAGTATTAATGTAATTTATTTAATAGGTATATGATTATTGAATTACCTTTATTATGATGTTCCAAAGATTAAAAGTGCAGCATTATTACAAAATAGTAATTAATAAATTCTTAGCTCTCAATGCTTTGTATAATTTGTTCTGAATTCATAATACAACGAAATGTTGATAAATTTATTGTTTCTATGAAAAAATATTGACTGCTTACATGCTTATAGTAAAAAAGACAATATTTTAGGTAATTACTAGAATTTATATTTTCATCAATTATTTCTAACATATTTAAAATAATTTTTAAAAAAGCTTTTTAATTTTTCTATTATTTCAACGGCGCTTTTCATTCAAAAAGTATTTTCAGAATTGAATTTTCTTCATACTCTTGAAAATTAACTTTAGTTTTTATGATAGTTTTCATACTAAGCAAATTTTATATGCTTATAAATATTTACCTAAAATTTATTATATGAAACATAACATAACTCAAATTGATTTTAAATTAATCAAAAAGCCTAAAACATTAAGGTGAAAAAAAACTTGCTGTAAATTTATTTAGCATTTATCTGCTGAAATAAAGTATTTTCTTAAATATTTGAAATATAGATATTCAAAATATAGATAAATTCACCTAGTGTTGGTAAAATGGAATCAAGAGTGCATATTTTACATGGAAATATTAAAACTTATACTAGATTAATAATTGGAAAAAATAATCGGCCATATTCCTCTTCCATAAATGCTTCAATAAAAATGACACACTTGTAAAAGTCATTTGGGTTTTTTGAAGATATTAACAAGGAAAACATTCATAATTAATTTTATTATGGGAAAAAAAAGAAAATCAAGAACAATATGTTAAGTAATATTTATATTAAAAATATAAATGTTTCCTCGTCTGACTTAACGATCCAATACTTAACTGCCGGTATTAGATACTACAATCCTGTATTGTGCATAAATATTTATCAGGCTAAGTGCTTGAGTTTATTTCATGTATTCTTATACGCTTATGTAATTGTATATATTCTTTTACATGGCCATGTATATCTTCACTATCTATGGATAAGTAAAGTAATGTGTGCTGTTGATTTACAAATATTTACAATATTGACAAATATCAAAAAGGGACTCAAAACTCTAGAAAGAAACTTTAATTTTCTAAGTTTTTAAAGAAAACTTCTCTGTCATACAATAACAGTGCCAAATACTTTACAGAAAAGAAAATTTAATGCCATACTTCTATATATCTTCATTGATCATAAGTTACTATTTTATTCATCAGAACGTTGTTAATAAATCTCTTTTAAAAGCTTTAATGTAGAAGGTGAAAGATATATTATATTTGATACGTAATTCATAATCCTTTAATTTAAAAATCAGTCCTATAAATCATGTCTTGAAAGCCGAAACAACTTTTACTCACACTCTTTAAGATCTAAATAGATAAATACTATGCGGGATTGGTGTAAAAATATTTAAAAAAAATGATTTTTATGACTTTAATTAAAAATATTTAATTGATTAAGATTAGAAGCTTTTTTTTACTATTTATTGAATCCGATGTATTGTCAATGATGTGTTCTGAGAGAACTATGAAAAAGAGTACGTTAATGTAATTTATCTTGCATTGTACTCAACATTATAAATATATAATTAGAGCTCACATACATTCACTTTCGTTCATAAATATTATTCGATTATAAAACTATTGGCATTACATATTAAAAACCATTTTTCAACAATTTCAGTTACGTAAAAAGGCCAAAAATATTTTGAAAATATGTTAATCAATAGTTTTGTTTAAGGTAAAATTTAAATTTATTAATTGTCTTGTGAATATTTAAGAAATGTTCAAATTTATCATAATATAATGTCATGAGTTACGAGAACTATTGTGAAATTTTTGAGATGAACGTATGTTTTTAAGGTTACATTTACGAAATCTTAAGAATTTTCAAAATCGTTTTTTCT
>JAPDSC010119333.1:0-10036 GCA_026290005.1 Latrodectus geometricus
TATCAATTCTTGATGATAATTAAAAAAAATTGCAAGGGGATTGAAAGCTCTTTGACTTTGCTTCTAAAATGAAATGAAGTTTTCATCAAAAAATGGCTAACTTTATGGTATTCAAGAAAATACATGGTGCTTTGCATGTAAAATGCAAGCACGCATTGAAAAAAACGTACTAAGTAAAATTAATAAGCCAAATAATTTGATTTGATGTGTTATTTCATTTATTGATATGAAACTTCTGAAAAAATATATGGTTATTTTACAAATATATGGTTACAAAAATAGATGTTTTTTTTATATATGGTTATTTATAATGGTTATTTTACATCATCTCAATATTTATGTTAAATATCACTTTATATTTTATTATAGTACTTTCTCTTTAGTTACTTTTGATATGTTTATTATTATTATTATTATATGTTGTATGAGAATTGCAAATTTCTTTCATTCGTAAGATTCATCAATTTTCTGTCATCTGATATTATGAATAATTAGTTTCAGATAAATAGACAAACTCTTTTTGCACCTTTAAGCCTTGAAACATTTTCAAACGGTCATAAAAGTGCAATGAAAATAACCAAAAATTATCTATTTACAGATTAATAGTGTAAATATCGCTTCACAGCAAAATAAGGTATCAAACCGCTTTCAAGTTTCGAACTATTTCTCATTTAATCCAATGTTATTTCATTGTTCATCAGTAGCATAGAGATTTTTCAAATATAGATTTTAAGAGACGTAGATTCATTTTAAAGAATAAATTTTATTTTATGGAGAATAAAGAGAAATTCCGATTGTGTAACCCGGAGAATCTTACAGAAACATTTACATTTCGTAACCAATTTTATAAATGAAATGTCGCTAAAAAAGACGATATAGTAATTTTGCCATTTTTCTCATATTTTAGGGTTGCTTTAAAAAACTCAATGCAGCTAGGCTTAATTCTATCGTGTCACTGACCCTCGTTAGATAGTATATCTTACAGGAAGACTACTTGGAAAATTTCGCAACATTATTATAGGTACACTTTCATTTTTAACAAAAATAATTTTAGTAATCTATACTTTCACTCTAATTATAAAAATTAGAAAATAAATAGTGTATTTTAATTGTATTTAAAAATTTTGATTATTAAATATATTCGTGAATCGGAGAAATTATTTGAATTAAGTATAAGAAATAACTCGATATTATCATATTTCTCTTTGGTACAGTTGAGTTTGATTAGTTAAAATAATGTACAGCATATGTGTTTCTAATGGAACTCATAATTCATGCACTACTTTAAAAATGAATAAGCTAAATAGAAATTTTAACAGATTTAATGTGTCATATACATTTCCAAATTCTAATATTACACGGTCTTTAACAGTGTAAAAGACGAAATGCGAGAGCGCTTTGATTCTCGAGCTTACGAGTTGTCATAGCAACTGTTAAATCCTTGGTTGCAGTTGACTAAGCACTCGATTCCAATATTTAGCGCAGATCTACCGTTAGCTCTCCTCGTTTATTTATTGAACCGCATCTATATTGTCATTTGGCATAAATCTTTCGATTTTGTGTACAAAGGCCACGAAGCGGCCGGTCTCGTTCTACTTCATCTCCTGAAATATTCATCAACATTGTAAAATCGAATAAATTATTCACTCCAAAATGGAAAGGATTTCATATTCGTTACATTTAATATTCTCTAGTATAAGGGTCGAATGTATAAAATTTCAAATACATCTAGGTTAGGAAATTAAACAGGTAAAAGTATCAAATTGACACATTTGTTTCAATTTAAGGCTCTTATTTTAATTTAATTTATACAGATTCATATAAATAAAAATTTCATGCGTGTAAAATTATATTATACAATTAATATTTTTTTAAATATATTATACAATTAATATTTTTTTAAATATATTGCATTGTATTAATACCATACTATGAGAATTAACTGAATATTTATGCAAGAGAAGTATATATAAGTATATCCTATATGTGATTATCAAGCCAAGAAATGAAAAATTAATGTTCTCGTCTTATGCTTAGCAGTTTATAGGTTCGATTCCGATTTCGAAAATAGAAAGGAGTGCATTTTCGTAATATTCAATGCTTCCTGGTATAAGGATCGAAAGTATAAGATTTTAAATAAATGTAGGTTAGGAAATAAAAACAGATAAATGTATCAATTTGATACATTCGTTTAAATGTAAGGTTCGTATTTTAATTTGGTTTTTATATAATTTCTACATAAAAATTTCATGCGCGTAAAATTATTTTATACAATTAATATTTTTGTAAATATATCGCATTGAGGCTACACTATGGTCATCCGCTGAGGATATCAGATTTGTCTCTTAAGTTGTAGCTCTAGAAGTGATATACAAGACAACAATTGAAAAATTAATACTCTGGTCTTCAGCTCAATAGTTTATGGATTCGATTTCCACTTCAAACTAGAATACATGCTGAGATTCAGAATATATTTTTTATTGTAAGTTCTACTCAGGTTAGTCCTTGTATGTAAAAGTGATAGTAAAGCGACAGACAAATTCTTGAAGTAACTTGCAATTTGGAGTAAAAAAAGTCAACAGAGTAGTAGATAGGCATTTTTAAATTTTGACTTTACTTCAAATAAATAACTATGTATAATATATTCTTGTCTCCGATAATGGATTTATTATAAATTCTTATTAGAATATGATTACTTAAACCTTATCTGCTATAACCTTATCTATATTTTAAGTGTAAACCTGCGTATGCAGTTTTGCAGTTAAAATTTATGTTTTTTATTAAAATTATTTATTTCATTAATGTATCTAAAATATTTTAAATGCTTATGTGATACGAAGTTTGGTGATTCCCCTGGAACTGGTTCGAATCCCAGTGGAAAACCATGAATGCCGATAGATAGTGTAGTTAAAAGTGTAACGTTTGATTCTATTCTCTTCCTAATAGCTCAATGTATATAACTATTATTCTATCCCATTTATATATTTCAACATATTCAACTATTAGGATTGTTAATTTTTAACCCAAAATTTAAAAGTATGAAACATAGGAAATAATTTTAACCTTGTATACCAAAATTTAAGTATATAAAATTCATAAGTTTAAAATATGATATATTTATACTAATACAATTATCAAAAGTGTCTAATATATTTCGCATTATATCAATAGTTTTGATCTAAATCCTAGATTATAGTCAACAAATTATTATTTGTCCTACACTTTACTATATTAATATTAGCATTGTGAATCAGTTTAATACATTATAAATATACAAAAATAAGTCATTCTCCCAATTTTATTCATTTGCATATTTAAATTACAGTCTTATACAATATTTATTTCTTAAGAAAAGTTACTCCTAATTTAAATAATAATTCATTCTTTTATCAACAACCGCTATCAAAAAAATCTGATCTTGTTGCGTAGAATGATTCCAGGAGATTACTTTTACAAGCTTAAACTCACTGTCACACTCTATGTAAATAGAATCCAGAGGTGAAGGGCATCTTTATCTGCGTGAGAAGTCCTGTCATATCATATCTTCACAAGATTCCTAATTCACACAAGCGATATCACCGGAATATGACAAAAATATTCCGCATTCAGGAATTCCTGTACCTTTTTGGTACACTGACGTTGTTGTTGGTCCGATGATAATCTTCTAAATGTTTTGCATAAACATCAGTCAAAATTTGAGAAACCATAATTTAAGTTTGTCTCATTTAAAAATACCCTAATCATCACATTCAGATAATAATCATTAGTTTCTTAAAGGAAAATCATGATCTTTAGGTGAAAGCTTAAAGGTATGAAACACTCTTATGATCTCAGAAGACTAATTTAAACACAAGTTGAATACTTGTGTTTTGATTACTCTTCTGATCAAGACTAATCTAAACAATCAGAAAGCTAATCTAAACTCCTGTTAGTTGCATTTATCAGATAATTGACATAGTAAAAAATAAGCAACAGAGGATATGAATGATCATAAAGAAATTGAACATGAGTGCTGTTAGAAATATATTCTCCGTTTCATCATCACAAAACTTCCTTAGAAAACTTCTTCACATTATACCAGTCACCATATTTACGTGAACAATACAACAGTTTGATAATTTTTAAAGTCTCCTTGTTTAAGTATGCCTGAAGAGAAATATTCTATTGATTATTCAAAGAAAGTGGAAGAATATAAAAAATCTTAAATATTTTTCTTTTTTAAATAATCCTACTCAATATTTTTCTCTTTTTCAAATAAGTAAATCTTATCTTATTTGAAAAACGGAAAAATCTTATCTTTTACTTAAATAAAATATTTTAAATTGCAAATATAACATATAGATAATAATTTTAGTAATCATAAATTTAATAAAATTATTTATTGAAATAAATATATGAAAATGAATCTAAAATTATTAGTTTAAAATAATAAATTTAAACTCATTTTCATGTAGAAAATTTCGAATACATTTTTCATATACTTGTCAAGAACTTAGATTTAATTCTAAATTTTACTTATATATATTTATAATTTAACATCCAATTAAAAATCAAATTTATTGTTGTTGCTTTTGACACTAGGCAAAGCCAAACACGCCGTTTTTGAACAGAGTACCCTTAATCAAGGGTGAAAGTACGAATTTGGCTCATAGATGGCAGCATAATCTGGATCTTCCAATTTAAAGATTAAAGCTAGAGAAGACCCATAGCCTGGCTATAACCACTTTAGAGGTAATAACTTGGACTGGAAACATGGAAGACATTGCAACAACGATACATCTTACGAGTCCCTGTCGCCATTAGTCAACCCAACGATTCTTCGGATAAAGCGGGATTTGAACTCACCACCTTCCAGTACAGAGAACGACGCCCTAACTTAACCAGGCCATCAAATTTAGACAGCTATACATATTTTTAAAGAATGTTTTATACAGTATTCTTAAAAAATGGCTTAGACAAACAGAATTCAAAAGTTTCTATTTTTACTTCTGTTTGTGCATCTGAATTTGAATAAATTTAAAAATTCTTTGTCGAAATACAGCTGTCACTCAGGTTTGAATCTATAATATTTTCTGTATTTTCTAGCATATATACGATCAGCTAATTTGAAGTAACTCTTATATTAAGCAAAAACGCTTAATCACCATATTAATGTTTTCTCCCTCTATTCCAAATAAAAAAAAAAGATTCTGATAAAAATTTTAATATGTATATATATTTCACATATTGGTACAATAAATTCCACTGCTTAGATAAAATTCAAAATGTTTATTATTATGAAAATTATATCTATATTACTTATTTACTGCAAAATTATTTCTAATATATAGTCCCTGAAATCCATTTTAAATTAAAGCAGCAAAAATCGACACTGCATAAAGAATAGACTCCTGGCAAAATATGATCTCATTATTTTGAGCATATTTTAGAAAAAAGAGCATTCAAAAACAATTATTTTTCTTCCCGTATATTTACTTAAATTGATTTATTTGACAAGCAAATTCTAGGTTTGTTGTTTATATTTTACATTCGTTGCTCAGTTACTGTGATTAGTTCCTGAATTTTGAACTGAAGAGTCAATACTGTTTGTTGCGATGCGTTTTTGTTGGCACGCATGCGAATTTTCACAAGGAGAATTATTTGTTTGTAAGCAATTTTTGCGGCTCTGAAATATTTAACTGATTGAGTTGTTTTTAACACTAGTGTTATTTTGCTTACAACTTATTGTCAATAGAAGTTTCACAGAAAAGTTTTGACCCACTGCTTGTACTTTGAAATAAAAATTTGTCAGTTTTATAAAGAGAAATTTTAATACCGTCTCATTTTTACTTAAAATATAAATAATTAAATATGAATGTAAATATTTATGAATATGAATAAATTAAATTTCTATGAAACCTAACATCACGTTTTGAATATGTCTGTAAATAGCTACTTTGTAGATGATAATTTCAATCTTAGTTAAAAAATAATTATTTTTCCCCCAATAGCGGGTGCTTGGGTGATTAACCCTTTTTTAGCCACAACAAGGCCGAAAATTGCTACTCATTTAAATTTATCAGGTGGGCACCTGTGAAAAAATTCATGGAGGCGAGTATCAATACCCACGTCACACCACCATAAGCCCGTTTACAGGGCGGACCACATTCATCTAACAGCAGAGGAAAGGACAAGAAACACATAGTACATCATGCCTGAGCCAGGATTCGAACCCAGGTCCTCCCTACTTGTAGTCAGTTAATCTAACCCCTAGACAGGTTGGGCGGCAGTTAAAAATTATTTAAAATCTCCGATTCTTAGTAATATTTACTTGAAAATCAGTTAAAAACTTTTTACAAACTTTAATTCTATGAATTTTTAAAAAAATAAAATGTTTGAATAAAATAATGAATTAATTAAAGGAATGTTACTCAACTATATGTGGTATAAGTGGTATTTAATCTGCCCTTCTATTAAAATTTAATCATTTAAATAATTATACAGATTAAAAGAATAAAACGAAAAAATTCATAATACATCAATTTAAATGAAGTACCAACATGGCCAGCTTCATCAGGGAGTGTTGACCATATCATAGTCAATATGTATATGTCGGGCAAATATATAGGTTTAAGCCATTTTAACAGATTTTTAAATTTTTTTATCAATATCTGCCTCTTAAAATTTATTATATAGCCCAGTGTTTGAAACTAATTCTTCAAAAATTACTTTATTTAAAAACATACATTTTTTTTAAAATATTTTATTTTAATATTCTGTTTTTTTAAAACTAAAATTTTATTATTAGTGGCTGTTATTAAATTTTTTGTATATAACTGCCATAAATTTTCTGTTTGTGTATTTACTATAAAGCTAATGTCTTGCTGTTATTTAATGAGAGGAAAAATCTTTAATTATAATATATTATTGCTTTGTCAAGTCATCTGCATACTCCAGACTTATTGATAATTTTGGAAAACCGTTGCTTAGTTTTGTATACTATATTCTTGTAATCATTTTAGAATAAAAATAACTGGGTAACGCATGATTTATCTCATCGTATTACCTTTTCATTTAGAAATATAATCATCAAACTAAACATTAAAGGAAACAAAATTTCCTTACACACAAATAAACAAATATTGTTTTATTCAGTGTCATGGAAAATATTATTTTAGATAGAAATAATTAAGCAAAGGCAACGTGTAAAATAGTCTTTTTAAAAACTTTAACAAGACTTGAAAGGTAAGATTTTTGAATTTACGCAGAGTAACATTTTATAATTTTAATGTCGAAAGTATATGAAACAGCTGGTAAAAATGACGTGTTTTAATGTTTTATTGCATCGTAAAAGAGTCATAAAAATATTATTTTACACTTAAAAATCAACTTCTTCTCCAAAATAATTTTTTCTTTTATAACTAAATTTATAACAAATATAATTTTGTTTGTTAAGACTGTTGCCAAATGATAAAGGTTATAACATTATAATTCATTTTAATTAAAATTAAGTGTAAATAAAAAATAAAAAAAAGATTTTTTTTGTTTTAAAACAATTCCGATATTTCTAACTATAAGAATTTCAATTGTATATTCATCGCTTCAGAGGAACTACAGATAGTACTATACGCGTACAGGCATACGCATACTTCTTGTATATTAATTGATAAAAAATTTTAGGCATTAATTATAGTACGTGATGATTGATTTTGAATGTTCTAATGAAAACCACGAATAAGTAATCTTTTTATTCTGATAGTAAAACTTTTGTTTACAATTTTGCTCATAAATGAGCCTTCATCAACTATACTAACGCTTTTTCTTAACTGAATTGTCCAAAGAGCCATTCTTATTTTTAAATATAATAAATTCTGCTAAAAGCTAACCTTTTTAAATAAAGATTCATTAAATAAAAATCTCAGTTAATTCTGGGAAATTATTTTAAAAATACAAATTTTAATCTTATTCTTATTGTAATGAGTAGTGTAAAACTTAATTTTAAAATACATTCTTTTTAAAATAATAATCAATAAAATTTAGTATAGAAAATATTTGACATTAAACAGAAAATGTCTGTCATCAAAGTTCAATAACAATATAAAGTTCAATTCATGTCAATGAATAATGGCGAAATTAGTATTTTTTTAGAAATTCGTATTAAAAAAACGATTAAAAATAATCCGAAATAGTAAACTGAAAACAGTTAACGTTAAAATATTCTAATTTCATCTTAAACTAAATTAAATCGAACAATCTCTTACAAGAAAAAATAATCATAAAATCAAAATATGACTTACCCAATTATATTTGCTGTTTATATTAAACTCCAGAATGTGTGCGATAATTTGATGTAGGGTGTACGCCATTATTAATTACTTCATAAAGTTTTTCTTGTTATTCTATACTTTCAGATGTAGAAACCTGCACGAAGGAATGAGCTATTAACATACAATTTAAATTCCTAATTGCAAAATGCATGCCACAAAGTTCGAGAGATAGAAAATGTTATTTTTTAATATTAATTTCAGAAATGTAATTGTAGAATTTCAATAAAGCAGATTTTCGAAGTAAACTTTTAATTTTTTTCTTTAACTTCAATTAAAACTACAATTAAGCTGTCATTATGAAAAAAGCATTGTAGAGATCATTCAAAATAAAAACCACCGCACATAGATGAAACGTCATCATGTTGTGAATAAAGTTCACTCTAATAAAAAAGCTTAGAATGTCGCCATAACAAATCTCTTGGCAGCTGGTAAAGCAAGATAGAAGTTCAAATAACTTAATATAACTTATGCTGAATTGCTTATGACTCTGAAATAATAACAGGAAGCACATGACAAATAAATGTGTCTGGCATTTCGTAAATAGGAAAACATAGCAAAATGAAGAATGTGGCAGCTTCGTAATTAAACATTTAAAATGTCCAAGATTTTGTAGTAAATTATTAATATTTCTTGTTTTTTTTATCACTTTATATACAAAACTGCACATAACATATATAATAATCTAAAATTATGAAATAATATAAATGTAACAAATTACAAGGAAAATTACTTATGCAGTAAATTCACTTATTTTTGAACAAAACTATTTATTACATATTTATATAAACGATGATTAATATTTTGACTTTCGTTGTAGAAATATTAGTTTGGGGAAAAATAAATCCATTATTGTTTCGGTAGAAAGGGCTGTATTAATCGATATATCATAAAGTATTGATCAAACAATTTGAAATTTATGCTCGTTGGAAAGATGACGTTTTGCAGTAAAAAATTATTTTGCGGTTCTCTGATTGGTCCATTCAGTTATAGGATACAGGGGTTTTTTTAAAAATGGATGCCAATAAAGTGAAAACATTTAGTACATTTTGCAGTTTTTCTTTGATAAAGGTAAAAATGCGAAATTGGCGACTGAAACTGTGTACACTGCATCAGTTAATTATGTATAATTTTGATTTTGTGGATTCCATTCAGATGTTTTCGATATTAATGATGGACCTCACACAAGTCAAGTTGTTGTCAAAAATGTCGATAACATCACCAGGAACTGAAAATCGATCCTAAAGCAGTTTTAAATTATTTGCACAAAACGAATCCAAAATATGTTAAATAGAGTTCTAAAGTTTAAGTAAAAATAATGGATTTATTTTCTCTTAACCTATTATAAACAGATATTAAGTATTAAAATGATATTTTAAGTGAAATTGTTAACAATTTTAAATTTTTTTCATAAGCAATAGGCCAAATATAAACCTGTCCACTTTATTATAATCTAAAAGATTGAATAGAATATCAATTAAGTTGTAATTACTATAGATATTTGTTATTGTAATTATTATTAATTCATCAAAAATCAGTTTGTGATCTTATCAAGTTCTTGTAATTAAGCATGTGTTTTTTTTATTTAGACTAAGATTGTAGATTCGTTTCCCATTTTTTTTAGGTTTTCCTTTTTAAAAATAACAATTGAAATGATTTATTTTCTGAATCAATGATCTCTAGTATTTTTAATTCTTTATATAAAGAACTATTGTATAAAGATCATTTTTTAA
>JAPDSC010119337.1:0-24526 GCA_026290005.1 Latrodectus geometricus
ATATTAAAACAAGCAAGTACTTATGATTATAAAATAAAAATATGTCCTAATACCTAAAATGCATATGTAAATGACACATTACTATAAAAGGAGATATTTGCAATTATATTTTGATGATATTGACATTCACGGAAGTGAGCAATTCTATTTCGAAAAGGAAACAACATCAGAAGATAAGCTAACTATGAAGTTCAAGAGTAGCTTCTGTTTCCTATCAAAACAACACTTTCAGCATAAAAATTGCAAAGAAAATAGTGCGTAAGAAGCGCGATGACTTTTAGAAAATTTTCTACAATGTTACATCTTCAGTGCAAATAATCTGCATTGATGTTGCACTAGATTGCTTCTCTATATCTAGCACTGAGTTTGACTCTATCAGTTAGATATAAATAGCCGGCTGGGAGCCTCGTAATTTAGAAACAGGAATCAAATAGAAGACTCCCCTTACTTGGCTTTCCACTCCTAGAGGATCATTTCATATGGAGGACATTGTAACCATGACCTATTTAACACTCCTCAGCTGTCTTTAGTGAACATGACGGATCTTCAGTTAAGGTGGAATTCAAACTCATTTCCTTCTGTTAATGTGGAAGATGCTCTATCCAACCATGCCACTTCGGTAGCAAATATTTTTTGCTACCCTCCGTGCTTTAGAAAGAAAATGCTTTTTTCGTTAGTAAAAAGTATGAACTACTTTCACTCAGCTGTAAAACGAAATATATGCTTATGAAAGGACCTGGATTCGATGTTCGGTGAGTGCAAACTATTGGAGTCTTGCTTATGCGTTTTAGGAGATTACTTAAGAACCTTAATGCTCTTAAGTGACTAACAGAGAAAAGTCTGCTGTTGCGGAACATAAATTACAAAAGAGAAGAAATAATGTGCATAATAATTACTAGCACTACTCAATCCAGTAGGGCATATTAAACCTAGGTACTATGATTTAAAAAATAGGTCCTAATACCAAAAAGATATATGAATACGGCACATTACTATAAAAGGAGATATTTGCAGTGATCCTAATAGAAATTTACGGAGGTTAGTAATTCTATTTGGAAAATGAAACAACGTGTAAAATTTAATGTGGCATGAAATATTTTTTTCCTGAGATAAAAACATTTTCAAAGCGTTTCACTCCAATGTTACAGCCATGAAAATTTTTCTGAAGAATACTGAAAAATAATAATTTTTTGCAATAAATATTGCACAATATCAGACAGACTACACAATTCAATCGTGAATGATTTTCTGTTAGATCAAATTCTTCATAGACCGCTTTATTTCATGTTGTTCTATGTTTCAAAAACATGGGATGCTTTACCAGCAGACAACATTTCGGCAAGTTAACTTGTGCTTGGAAGAAATTGATAACCGAGGTGGTCGTAGCAAGTGTCCATGTGTATACTCAGAGTAAAAGTGAATTTTCTAAGTGTGACCCCACAAAAAGTTATGAATTGCAAATTTTGTCATAAACCAGTATTCATCAGTACCAATAAAAAGCGTCATTGCTTTGCTGCAAGATAATGTTTTGATAAATTAAGATTAGTACAACTTCCTAATGAAGCAATGAAATGAGTACTATACGTAATGTATATTTTGAATTGATTTCGATAGAATATTTATCATGCTTGATAGAAATGTTGATGGACAGCGTCAGAAATCAAAAGCTTTTGCGTTCCATATGTATAATTAATAACGAAAAACACAACATTTGAATAACTGAATTGAAAACTTTATTCAGTGTAGTGTTAGTTAGAGTAAAAATTGCTTTCTGTTCTAAGCAATGAATCACTATTACACAATATAAAATATCTTATTAAGACCAAAATTTCTTATGCATTTCTAGAAATACATAGGAAATTTTAGTCCTAAACTAAAAAGAACAGCGTAAACTGAGCAACCTAAATAAAAATAGGAAAAACAGAAAATTCTAAAACAAGCATTTGTTTTCATATTTTTATGGTAGTTCAAAATACATGCAGAGATATTAATAAGAAGCAACGGACATAATCAGTATGTAAAAATTAGACGTTAACGTTGGAAATTTCCAACTCAAAATTAGCAATGTTGCTTATAAAGAGTCTTTCATAATACTTTAAAATTAAAATTGTCTAACTGAAAAAATGAGATTAAATGAATTATTTAAACGATGTCAACCGCATGCTTTTATTATATTTATATTATCTTCATTTTGTAAAAAACATTCAAAACAATGATATTAAAAATATGTATCTGATAAATATAATATTAATTATTGTAATTCCTGAATTAAATCAAATTATGTAAAATACACAAAAAATTTTAAATATGTCGTGGTCACATTGTCCTCCATGTTCCCATTCTAAATTAATACCTCTGGGGGTGTCAGGAGCCAGCCTTAATGTCTTCTCTGGCTTCTTATATCCAAATTGGAAGACCTAGATGGTGCTGCCCTCTATAAGACAAAATCGTACTACCGTCTTCTTGGGGGGGGGTGTTCTGATAAAAGAAAGGAAGATGTTTTTCGTGACTTCATTCACCCAGTCCATAGGCTAGGATTCGTCTGGAGTCATATGTAACAACAACAGGTTTGAAACTAACAAATCATAAGTTTTATTTCCCATAATGGAATATAAAAACTCTACATTACTTTAAGAACTTCTATGTCTCCTTTAAATTTAAAATAATGCTTTATGCTTAAAAATAAGTAAAATTTTAATTTTATGTAAATGTGCTTGAAGTCATGTGTTAACTTATAAATTTCGTCTCACTTAAACATAGCTTCAATTTGATAAATGCAGAGATATTACATGATTGTTCAATTGTCAAATCTATAGAGACTTTTTAAAGTTAAATTCAGCTTTCTGTTCAGTAGAAAATTTCTGTCATTTTTCAATAAAATCATGTGTATAAAGTGATAAGCCAGGCTTTAGCAAATAGAAATTTATGTGATTGCACCTATTATTAAGAAATCAGGTACTTCTTAAGAATATATATTACGAAGAAATTGTGAAATACACTAAAGTGTCTTTGAGATTAGCAATTAAGTGATTATCAAAAATATTTTAAAAAGTTACTTTGGCTGAATATATTATTTGATGAGGAAAGCTCTTATTTAAGTATTTTACTATGATATGAACATATAAAATATAAATTCCTGATGTCTTTAATATTTTTACAATAAAATGTGAAATCAACTCAGTATGTGTGTTTATTTATATAATGTTTTTTATTATTAAAGTTATTAAAATAGGAAAATAAATTTTAAGAGAAATAAAATTGATTTTTAATCTAAGTAGTGTCTTATATAACATTAAATTATATATGACAGCTTAAAAATAATGTATGTTTCAAAACCATTTAAACTTCAAATTAATTTCTTAAAAAAATATTTTTCAAAATTTCAAAATCATTGCGTTTTTTTGGAAATACTTTTTTTTATATTTTATGTTATATAAATGAGAATTATTTTATGAATAAACCATTATGATTGCAAGAAATACCTATTCATCCCGAATAAAATGCCTGCAGAAATTAATTCAAATCTCCTGCCCATACTATATATCAAAATGTTTAGATCAGATGTTTTGAAATTGTGGTGGTTTACTTTGGAATAAATGATACACATGATGATCTTTAAGAGATGACTTTTATATAATTCTAAATCCAAAATTTTAATCTTAACATGAAAAACTGATTTCGATATAAAATGAATATTTCTTAAAATTAAAAATTGCTTGCAATATAAAAAGTTCCGATTGTGTGTGTGATACTTTGACGTTAAGAATTTGAGATTTGTTGCGAAATAATTTTGCGAGAATATTTTAAAAAACCGATCCTTGGAGTGTGTGGGAAGTGTTTTATATATACAGATGCGTATTTGATAACTTTATTCACAACGACTTATGACCCAGTATCAGCTGGAAGTGCTTCCAGATTTTCAAGGCACTGTAGATCTTAAAGATGCTTATATAATATTTAATTAATTCCGTTATGATGAATAATTTTTTTTCATAAAAAGATTGTTAGTCTATTCTTCATTTGATGTTAAAATTATGATATTTTTTTGTATTTTTTATCCTGATTTTGTCTAGGTAAAAATTCTTATGTTTCAGTCAAATATTTTCCTTAACTGTATCTACCACATGAAAGTGTTCCTCATAAAGAATTTTTACTACATTTATTTTACATTACTTTGTATAAAAAATCCAACAAATCTTTTTTTTTACTATAATCTACTAAAATTTGAATTACAGCTAATATTGTTGTTGTCTTGTGGCAGCTAGGCTGGCAATACGGTTTTCTCTTGAAGCAAAACAGAATAAAGAACGTTATTTTATGAAAATATTATAAGGTCTTTACTTCCACACATTATTGAAAATCACAGGTTTAGTTACATAGTTAGTTTATTAAGATTGATAATAATAGTTAAATATCATTAGTGAAATTTTACCTGTTAATTCTACTCTTAATAATTTAAAATCTACGTTTTGACAGTTTTCTTCCCATGTTTCATTTAAAAAATTTTATTTGTTCTTCTGTAATATTGTTTATGCTTGTCTGTTTATTGTAATCCAGAGAAATTGAGATTTAAATTAAAAATCCCATTTAGTTTCTTAAATAAGATGCCATTCTGAAATGCTTTCAAATTTTGAATAAAAGTTAGCATCATAACAGAGGTATCAAATTAATTCCAGAAAATGCTACCATGATGTGGTTTAAATATCAACTATGTAAATCATTTGAAAGATTAATAGTTGTGAATCTTCAAATTTGATTAAAAATTGAGTAAAAGAAACTTAACCATGGAATTGTTTATCTCGTATTCTTTGCAAAGTAATGGCCAAATATATAATATTTCAAAAGCAAAAACAATTTAAAATTGTAAAATTCGAAATTATTTTTCATTTTCTGTTTGTCCTAGCTTGTGAAAATGTATTATAATAAAAGTATCTCCTAAATTTGTGGCATATTATGATAATTATATATGAAATATTTTCAGTGTACTTAACAGCAAAAAGAAAAATTTTAAATTTGCTTCCTTTCAAAAATAACTTTTAAATTTTCAAATTTAAAAATTATATTCATTTAAATATAGGTTTTAATGATACTATAAAAAACATTTATTTATAACAATGATCAATATAAATATTTATGATAATTCTTTATTCTTCTTTAAGAGATATGAGAGTAATTATTATATAAACGTTAAATGAACACATATTTACCTACGAGTAATAAAATATTCATTAAAATATCTTTTAAAAAGCAATTAAAATCTGAATTTCGAAAAAGCATAAAATTTGTCTATCAGTTTAAATAATTACTTACGTTACTGTAGTGTGAGGAGAATTGCTTTTGGAGATATATTTAAAAATTTTAAATATAAATTTTTAACTATTTGATTATTAGTGAAAACTAGAAAATATATTTAAATAATTTGTGAAAATTTATATCATTATTATGAAAATTCCTCCCACGTAAACAGTCTAAATACATGTTCAGGTAGAAAGAGCACAATTTGTTTTAATAAATTATTACGAACCTTAGTGTTTATGTATTATACTATCTCATGGGTATGTTAGTTCACAGTAAAAATATTAAAACCAGCTACATTTTAATTTGTTTTCTAATAGGAGGTTTTATTATATGATATTTTTTATTTGTACTATGCTTCAAGTTTAAAATTTGCATTGTAAAAATATAAAATAAAATATCTGCTTCATGATATAGTCATAAACTTATGTTATACAAATGACTGCAAATGAACAAGAAATAAATTTTGCACAATCACTAAATTTTGGTTCTATATAGAAATAAATTTAAAGTAATTCTTTAAAATAAAATTTTAATTGAGCTTTTCGTTTTATGAATCATGCGATAAAACAGACTATTTTATATTGAAAATACAAAATTTATTATAATGTACAAAAAAAGTTTTATACAAAAATTTATCATGTGATAAAACAGACCATTTTATAGTGAAGATGCAAAATTTATTATACTGAGCGAAAACAAATTTTATGTTGAATATGTACATGAAACTAACATGCAAAATAAGTACTTTTTTAGAATGTTTCAGAAAATTTTCAACAAGAAGTCAAAAACTAACAATAAAAAAAAAGTTGTTGAAACCGCATTTGAATGCACTTAAAATGGTCAAACATATAAACAAGCTTTTAAAATAAATGCTTTTCAGACTCAAGATGCATGTACATAAAAACAGAGTTCTTTTGTTTATGCATACTGTTCCCATGCATACAAAACAGAAATTTTCGTTTTTAAGAAGTTTTACCAAAACTTCTCTATTCATAGCTTTCGAACTACACCTACTCCGGGAAATATTGTGTTAGTTTAAGATTCATTCTTTAAAATAAAGGGAGAACTTTATTATCACTAATTATAACTGTATTTGATAGAAAAATGTATTAGATACTTTTAATAAAATTTGAAATTTTGCTTATGGCAGGGAAAATACCAATGGCAGTATTTTCTCCGCGACAAAAAATCCCCTTTCTAAACTCTCAATTTAATACAATCTTAGAATACTGTGTATCATTTCTGTGCTTTCATAGGAACTACGCATGTTCAGATTTATGCATTCATTGTATTAATTACACACAATAATGTATTAAATTGATAAGTCCCTTAACTTTACGGAATAAAATTACACACTTAGACAATGGGCTCCTAGCACAATAGATATTATTAAAATTGAATGTGAGTTACATAATTGGATATAATCGATTTACAAAAAAAATAAAATATCTCATTTCAAGTTAAGGATATACTAATCACAAAATCTTGATTTTCCTATTTGTATCATACTTGATATCATATATACAGATTTTTTTAAATTTAGATTCTAGTCAATTTTTCACGGGTTTTCATTTCTTATTCTTTGGATAAAGACGAAGCGTAAAAATGATTGCATAGCTATAGAACTATGCAAACAATAAATCTTTTCCACCAAAATTTAACGCATAGAAATTGAATACTTAATAAGTAGCCTTTTTATTATCAATTCAATTCTCCCTCTTTGCAACAAAATGTCTTTGTTCAATAGCATTATTTGTGAATAAACCGAAGTGTGTGTTGCTCTTGTTCCTTGCAGTTAAAACGCATCTCTACGAATAGAATTTCGCGTTATAGATGAACAGAGTCCTAAAAAGGCAATTTGCTAAATAAATATTTTTTAAGTAAATAAATATGATATAAAATTATTAATTTATTAAAAAGTGGTATTCGATACTCACAATGTGATCACGTGTTCACAATAAGATAGACAAAAATTATCAAATTTTGTTACCAAGTTATTATAAAATTTAATATATTATGATAATTTCATTAAAACTATTTAGAGCATTCTATAAACTATAGTAAAAAATGTAAGAATATAGAATGATAATATTTCAAATGTTTTTTTATAAAATTAATTATTAAAATATATATAAAATTTTAAACCCACTTTACTCACCACTCCAATTTAAATAGTAAATCTCACCTGAATTAACCCTCGTATGCAAATAATGAACATAAAATAACAAACTACGATCTTTTGTTGTATTATATGTAACGTCTTAATTTGCATCATAAAATGATATAAATTAAGGGATTTCATTGCTTTTCTCAGATAAGCAAAAACATTACTTCTTATACTAAAAAAAAATCTTAAAAAATAATAAATTGTTCATTGGAGAAACTTTAATTGTACATGAAATAAGAATAAGAATATTATGTCTAAGAACAAAAATAAGACCCGTTGTTAGTTTCTTATTCCATAATTATTGAATAGAATAAAAACAAACAAGCCAGTATGATATTTTGTGCATCGCAGATGCTTTATAAATCCTAGTTTCATAATTCGTGAAATAAGGTTTTATTGGTCTTGATTTCGCAAAATGAAAAAATGTTTCATGTTGTATTGTTGCCTTGTTTTATTCTTGAGAAAAGCATAATAATTACACACGCACACGTGCGTGTGTGTAATTATTACGATTTTCTCAAAAATGAAACAAGACACAGCATACCACAATATAACAGGAAACATTCAGTTTATGGAACTAAAGCAAATATGTATTGGTTGACATTCTATAGTTATTATATTCATACGAGGGCTAACTTAGCTGGAATTTTCAGACTTAAATGTCTGAGTGATGAGTATTGTTAAACATGCAGCAATTACAGGCAGCTTTATATTTGAGAAGTGTATTTAGTTCTAGTTTAGGCAAATGAAAAGAAAGAATAGGCATGTTGAAAATGTAAAAGGACGTATACCTAAAAATATATTAAAACATTTTGTGTACCAAAAATGAATAACTGATTAAGCATATCTTTAAAACACATTCCTCTAAGTCAATGATATATATTATTTAAATATTATTCATTACATTTAGAATCATCTTGTCAAGCTTAATAAATCTGGGTAAATATTTAATATTATTTACTGTCGCAAAACTCCATTCGAATGCGGTTTAAATATTTATGTCTTCCTTATAAAATATATCATTAAATTATTTTTTTTCTTTTTTTAATATTATTTAATAATATAAAAAAATGCATCGTTTTCATCAAAAAATTATTATACTAGGCACATTCAAAAAAACATCAAAAATAAATTGTGTAATAAATGATTTTAGACATTATAAAATGCAATTACTAGATTCTAGATTAATGTAATGTACTTAGAATGCATTAAGAATGTAATTAATAAATTCTAAATGCATTCTCAATGTCTCTCAATTGGATTTAAAAGAATTTTAAATATTTATTCAGGCACATTATGTATTGCACTTTATGAAGAATACTTCGAAAAATATTAAAAACTATATTTCAATCCTGAATATTTATCTTTCCTTTATAAGGCCAGAAACATAAATAACAAATGAGGTGTAATATTAAACAAATATGATTCAGATGAGAGTAATTTAAAATCATCGAAAATAATTTTACAAAAATATAATTATTATTTTTTTCCACTTAAGTACATTGAAATCGTTATTAGTTGGATTTAATGTTAATTGAATTAACTTACTGAAAGCAAATATTATATTTACAAATGAAATTATTGCCATTGCAGATAAGGTACGTTTCAATTATATTTATAATATTTATACAATAAATTGTATACTCAACGAAATAAACGCACATATAACACAAAATAAAATATATTTGAATAATTAAATACACTTTGAAAGAAAAATAAGATATATCTTTAGAATATTCAGCATCTTCATTGTTGTATGAAAATTTATTATTTATTTTTATACTTATCCTAACTATGACCCAATAGACATTTTTATTATTATAAAAATACCTATCATGTTTCCATGCATGTTTAATACCCTCCACAAAATGTCAAATAATAACATAAATTTATTAAAAATCATGCTATTGTAGAAATTACAGTAGATTGAAATACAGCACTGCTTCAGGCTACCACATAGTTTGAATTCAAGTACCAAATTCCAGAAATCAGTACCAATAGAACCCTCACCAGC
Organism: Latrodectus geometricus; assembly: GCA_026290005.1. Lineage (NCBI taxonomy): Eukaryota > Metazoa > Arthropoda > Arachnida > Araneae > Theridiidae > Latrodectus > Latrodectus geometricus. The sequence continues at coordinate 9,480 of JAPDSC010119337.1, forward strand.
ACGCTGACAAGACTCGGGACCGGACACTTCAGGGGGGTGAAGATTCCTCAAGACTCGACAAGGACGTTATGTCACGGCAAAAATCGTCCATGCATAGAACTCCTCCACAAACACTTTTTTAACTATCCAGCTATCCTGGCGCAATTGCAGCTACTAAGTGATAACCCATGGGCAGATTTATACCATAGCAATTATATTCACATCACAGAATTACTATTTTCTAACGTAGGCAATATAGGTTTATACTAAACTTGAGACTTCAATTAAAATCTATCCTTGCAACGAAATAATTTTCTGAATATGAATAAATACAAATCTCGTCATTGATTGTGTTTACCATTTATATATATATATATATATATATATATATATATATTGACTGTTCTATTAATTAAATGTTTTAGATTAATTTTTTTCTAATTCTATTATATTATTTACAATGTTTTCAATAATAATTTCATAATATAGTATCTGGAATATTAAAATATTAAAACAGCACAATCTTTAGCCAATAATATTTTGATTTTAATTCACTCATTTCTGTAGTATCCTATACATCACAGAAAATCCAAAAACTTCAATTTGGTTTAGTTTATAATTAATATATATTTGTAATAGAATCTATGTGAGCAAGAAGAATTATAGTGAATTCATAATCATAAATATAATGACATGGAAAAAATCAATCGAAAAAAAATGTTTTATGACGTGTAGAACTTGACTAAAATAAGATTTATACTGCTGTAATTAATTCTTCGAAGAATGCTCTGTAATATATTTTGCAATGATGTCGTAATATAATTAAAAATGAGTAACAAATACTTCAAGAGCTCGGAGTCTTGACTTTGAAGAGTTGTTTTTGTTGAGAAGAATTTTATAAACAAATTAATCAGAATGCAAGTTTTTGTGAAATATTTGTCTTTCTTATAATTTTCAAGATTCATTGACATTCCATGTATGTCGTAATTATGACATTTCATTTGTTATTTCTACATATGTATATAGAACTAACAAGGAAAAAAAAGAAAGTGATTTATATTGTCTGTATTTAATTTAAAAATTCACACTTTTGGCCGGGAATAATTTCTTAAATTTAAAACAGATCGCTTTCCGTCGACTTTTAATTTTAATTGAGCTGTAACAATTACTGATCAGTCGGTTTAATTTATTAAAGATAAATAAAGGATTATTTAAAGTAAATTTAACTTTTTTTTTACTTTAAGTAATTTAATGTAAAAGATTGATACCAGAAAGATTTCAAAATCAATTAAAGCATCTGTCAATTCGTAAGCTCATGGGTTTAATGCTTTAACAGCCTTGATTTGTTTTACAGAAATGTATTTGTGATTTAAACATTTAAATCTTTTGCTGTTGCTTTTTTAAATGTTTTCATAATTCAGGGTACATGCTTTTTTAAACTTCGTGGCATACTTTGTTATATATGCTTTTTAAGTATTGTTTTACTTTCTTTGACAAAAAAGTTATTTATGTTAGAGTACGTAAGATGTTATATGTTTTAGAGTAGCTCAATACATGTGTAACCGTACCTTTTAAATTCATGAACTTAACTTTTGTTTAAAATATAGCTTAAAAAAATTAATAAACAAAAATTTTATTTTATTTTTGAAACTAAAGAAATATGAATTACAGAATTCCGTTTAAAAAAGAAACTCGTTATAAAAAGTAATAAAAAATTTTAAATTTTACAACAATCTTTTTATTCAAATTATCATTTCGTAATATAAAAGCAAAATCTAATTTGAAATTTCTTTATAAAATTCTAAACTTTTAGAGGTACACTCAGGAATATTGAAAATAGGGCATAAAAAAGTGAACACGGGATTGAAATAAAATTTAATACACATCATGATACAGAATGTAATTTGGATATGTGATTCCCAAAATAACACATTTAAGCAAATACAGTATATAGAAATAAACAAATGCAGTTTAACCTCAATAGCCTACGGAAATAGATGGAGCCATGAAGTTGTTGATTAGAAGTCTGATGTTGTCCTGATCTTCTGATTCCAAACATGTTTCATCGGGGATAAGTCCAGACACCGGGTTGGCCATGGAAAAATTTGAGTATGATGCAGAAAGTCTTGTGCAAATAGAGCTGTATGCGGGCAAACATTATCTTGCTGGAAAGTACCCCCTGGAAGACCATATGGTTCGATGAATGCCATCAACATAACGCTCTCCTGTTAAGGTACCATGTACCACAATTAGAGTGGACCGGCTATCACCTGATATGCCCACCCCTTTTGACCACTACGCATGTTGGAAGGCAATGTATCACACGATAGTGTGGGTGGAAGTGTTCACCAGGGGCCTCCACACCCGTGCGTAGTTGTCATCTGTCAAGGAAATAAAGTGGGATTCATCACCTAACACCTTATTTTGCCAATCTGTGAAATTCCACGTCACTCGGGCTTGTCACCACAGTAGACGGAGATATTTCGGGGTTAAAGGCAATACACAATCCCAGATTCACTTCCACGAGGCGTCTGAAAATAGTTTGTGAAACACCTCTTCATCTACTACATAAGCCCTTGCCATACGATCCTTCTATCCTCTCATCTCGTCGTCCTTGGTCTGTATCACTCAGTCATGCAATAGAAAATAAGACAAATTTTTTCATAATCATTAACAAATTTAATTACATCATTGATTTTAAAAAATAATTTTTTTTTTACTTCAGTAAATTGTTTAGTTATTTACTAATATTAGAAATAAGTTATGTTCAATAGCTTATTTTTTTATACATAAATTTTTTGTCTTAACATGCAAGAATACTAAAGAAAACATTTTCATAACAAGCAACAATTTCTTATCTTCAAGTTGTGAATCAATTTATTACAAACATTACTCTATTAAATGATAGCATTATATTTTATAAATAGAAACGAATATTAATCCGAAATGAAATTAAATTTAAATCTGAGACCTAAATAAAATGCAATTTTTAATATTTAAACTACAGAATTTTAGTATGATCACTGAACCAGTCTACCTCACTGGATCAATAAATGCCAATAATTAAATTAGTAATTACATTTCTTAAAACTAAAAATTGTATATAAGCTTCAACAAAATACAATTATTTCATAAATTTTGAAATTTTTAATTAGTAGGGTTTAATTTTAAAATAAATTATTTATTAAATTACCATTAAATAAAAAGAGGCATCCACTTCGCAAGAAGAAATAATTCGATCAAATTCTTAATAAATTAAATATTACTAAACTTTACTGATATGGTTTTATCCTTAATAGTTTCATTATGCCTTCGTGTAAACTACATAAAGGGAGCAAGAGATATTTATTTTTATTGTACTGAAAATTCAGTAACAATTCCTCTAGGCAATAGTGTTTTAAATATAAAAGGAAATATAAAAATTGTAACACAATGAGGCAAGGGCCATAAATGAGTAAAATTTTAGACATTTAAAAAATGGAATCTGAAAGCTGCAGGGAAAATACAAAAGTCCATTGTAATTACATCCTAGATTAATTATTCCCTTGGGGTGAATGGGTGGTCTAACGCAATAAGAAACACTTTCTCTTTTGTATTTTTGTGTGGCTAGTCAGGGGTTTGGGACTTATGTAACTTCTAGACTTCCAAGGATCAAAATAATCAACCAGATAGTTGACCATTCCATGGAAGTCTAGGAGTTACATATTAATTTTATGATCTAAAACTAACCAATAGAAGAAACGAGTAGCTACAAAGAGACAAATAAAAGAAGAAGATTTGAATTGGGAAAATAGGAAAAAGTGAATAGAAGAATATAGACAGAAAGACAGGAGGAATGCATGAGGAAAATAGTATAGAAAGGAGATAGTCTAGAGATTATAGGAAGAAAGAAACGAAGGGGAGACAGCAGGAAGATACTGAATGAGGGTAGCCTGGAATGATCCAAGAGGGAAAGATAAAGAGTCTTGCTACAAATGCAGAATGTCTGAAATGATCCAAAAGGGAGAGAGACAGAGACGTACTAGAAATGCAGAATGCTTGGAATTATCCAAGAGGGAGAGATACAGAAATCTGCTAGAAATGCAGAATGCTTGGAATGATCCAAGAAGGAGAGATACAGAAACGTACTCGAAATGCAAAATGCCGGGAACTTCAACATATGCGATTCTTCTTATATAAAAGGGGTAAATCTATTAATCTCTTCCCCATAACCCTAGCCAATTTGTTTTGTAATTATGTTTAGAAACTCATATGAAGATAATGTACAGAATAATCTAGATTCATTTGTATTTAATGTAAATAATTATAATTAAATAACTATTTAAATCTTTTTGTTATATATATTAACCTAATAGTATCGAATTGTTTTCCCTGTTCTCCACTAATTCTCTATGAACCTGCGTTAGCTCGTGTGTTTCTTTCATATCGAGTTTTAACAAAACATATTATATTGTATGAGGATGCTTTATTTTATTACATTTAGTATGCTCTAACATACTACTTTTACTGACATTTCATTTTTGCTGAGTATAATTTATACCCATTTGTACTACAAAAAGTTAAGTGATGTTAAATTAAAGCCTAATCAAAATTTATTGATTTTAAAATAATTTAATAATTTAAAAATTTGATGTAAAAATGTTTTTTCAGAATTTGATTCAGATAATCCTGTAAAAGATTTTACATGAAATTTTGTATTTTTAAACAAACAATGTTCAAAGTTAGGAGAGTCATAATATAAAAATTGATAAGCTTAATTATTTATTCAAATATCCTACATTCCATATATTCATATAAAATTAATTCTTTATGAAAATGTTATCTAGAATAAACTTGGCAATATTTTTCCTTGACGTGCCGAAAAAGTGGATCTAACTAGATCAATCATAAAAAGAAAAATACATAAAAAAAATATTTCCCTCCATCTATAGTTATATCTCTTTAAAGATTACTTTTCACTCATCAATATTTATTCAACTGTCTTCACTTAGACAAAAGTGGCATTTATGGATTTACTCTTTCAAGGTTTCAAAATAGTCAAAGAAACTATAAATATTAATACAGCTGTTACATTTTTGTATCTATTCCCAGAAATACTTTTTGTAATATATCTGAGTTGCTCATAAATGAAAGTAGAATTCATGTGTTTTATTATAGTCTATAAATCTGTTGTGATTTTTAAATTTATGATAAAAAATTTTTCCCGTGTATCTAAATAACTCAATGCATAATATCATTCATTCAAATTTATTATTTTATATATTGATTTGATCTTCTTCTTTAGAAAACACTACAATTTAATGTAAATAAAACATAAGACTTCATAAATCTGTAAAAAGGAAATCTAGTAGATTATAATTTGAATAAAGTTTCTCATCTAAAGTATATAATAAATCCCTTCAAGTTTCGTTAAATCTAAAACAATTATGTTTTATTAATTTTCATAATCACATTAACTAAATTTATTCTCCATCACGTTTTTAGTAATAGAATTAGTGGTTGATAACACTTGCTTATATGTAAATTAAAGAAACATATGCACGTAATCACGGAAAAGCCTTATATGTATGCATTTCTTAGCTGAAACCTGAATTCAATATCTCAAAATACTGATATTTGCTCATTGCAGAAGTAGCAATGGAATATATAAATTGTAATGGGACAATATATATAATAAGACTTAACAGAATGTATTCTTATAAATGGAAATAAATATAAGTAAATAACTGGAAGGGGAAACTCAATATATATGACTTTATTTAATCAATTAAGATTCTTATTTTAAGACCATTAGTTTACCATAAGTTAAACATTAATAATATATAATATTACACAAATTATATTTAAAAATGAGTAAATATAAATAATTATAAATATCACTGTTTTTATTGAATAACCAGATTCATATATCACTGGATAAATTAATTATATGTTTGAAACTTATTACGTTATATATAGTTATTACGTTATTTGTTTTTGCAATGACATTTGTAAAATAATATAGACTAAGCATTTTGGTTTTCTGGCTAATAAATGATTTTTTTAAACAAAATAATGTCATGCAAATAATGTAATGAGTTATGTAAATGATATACAATATTTTAAATTGATCATATGGTATGCAATTGTTAATGAAATATAATTTTGAATTATCAATATATATTATAATATACGAAGAGTATTTACTTTTTTTAAGAAAAAATAAATAAAATATAAGCGTTCATAATTAACAATATATTATTTTTTGTTGACATTTTATCGGTGGAATAAGTATTATGCTAGAAAAACAGAAATAATTCATTTTTTCCCGTAAAAATTTCGAAAAACAGAGAGTTTCTAGAATTTTAATTCTTCTGCATGATGTCAATGAAGGTAACTTTTTGGCGTTTGGATTCAATGATGGTGACCTATATCATTGAAAATGTTTCTGATTATAATCATATTGCAGTGATGATGAAATGTAATCGTTCCAATGGTTTTTAGTCGGGGAATCTTACGATTTAATCAATTAGTACTGATAAATTTCATTTATGCATCGAAAATATTATCACAAGTCATGTTTCAATGATTAAAAAACATGGCATATACTTTGATTTAGTGATAGTAAGCTGAGATTAACAATTGAAAAAATTGTACGCATGTGCTTAAAATCTTCTTAAACAATATTGCAGAAGTTATAATTTCCAACAGGAAACTCATGGTTAACTAAGCAGATATTTCTAAAAAATTAGGATTAAATTTGAACAGCAAAGATATCAGGCGAAAGAAAACAAATGATAAATCATTGCGCCTAAGCATTATTTTAATAAATTTGTGTAATCTAGACTTCTAAAGAAAATATGCTATTTTAACATAACAGTATTTTCTAAAATTTTTCCTTTCACAAAAAAGAAGGAGCAATGAGTTGTGAAACATTAGCAGGCTTGAAACATAAACTCCTTTTGCATTATGTCTCTAATTCAAGTGTTACCATCACATATTTTTTATATAATAAAATATGAGTAAAAAGTGTTACGCTTCTTTCCTTGAATTTTATAAATCATGCAATGTGTGAAAAAATTTCTTTAGAAAATAGATTAGAAATCAAATTATTTGTTATAAATTTTCCCGGGGTAGTTGATATAAATAGATGAAATTAAAATTTTTCATTATTAAATTAAGTATATTAGCTAATAAATTCATTACAGATTTTAAATTCAATGAAAACTAATTGAGAATACGTTTCCGTTAATTTTGATTTTATTTTTACAAAAATTCACCGTTTTTAATTGTTATTCATTTGATATAATCCATTAATATTAAATACTATTTTGAAAATAATTAAAATACAAAAAAACATGAATAACGTTACTAAAATTCTAAAAGTAGACAGAGCAAAATGGTTATATATTTATATGCGTGTTTGTCTATGTATATATGTATATTTACAAAGAGAGAAAGAAAGATAGAAAGAGAATTAAAAAACTTATTTACATTTCATATTTTGAAAACCCTCATTCTTATTAACATAATTTACTGCACTCTTTTGAGCTTTAATTAAGCTTTCATTATGCATTACATTATTATAAATTATTAATTCAATCATCTCTGTTTAAGCATATTTCTTGTTTCATGCTTCAGAAAAGGAACTACTATGGATAATTCCTTCACATATAATTCTACTTCCAATAATGTAATTTTTAGTTACATTTTCGGAAGTACAATTTGAAAAATATATCCTTGAATAGATTGTTAATTATAAATAATTTATTTAATTATATTTTCTAAGCAATGAGGATATTTCTTCGTTACTTTTTTATTGAATGATAACATATTGCGAAGTATATAAAGATATAGAAATTATAAATCACGAAGCCTTATCGTTGTATAGATTGATAAATAAATTACCAATGAATTTATGTATCATACCTGCCACTTTTGTCAAATATATAAATAAACTGTTGGTATATCAAAAATTACAATCAATCTGTTTTTCAGATCTCTAAAGACAAGAAAAAAAACATTTTTTTTCTCTTTCTTTTAATCATAAAACGCGATTTAGTTTTCATTTAATCAATTTGTAAATGTTTTCTTGATAATATTCCTTTTTTTAATATTTTTACAATTTGAGGTACACAATAACACAAAACATAAATTAATGCGCTTAAAATTACATTTGGCAAATAAAGTTTAACTGTTTAATTTAACTCTTCCATACACATTTAAAAATTAAAATTTTCTTTAAATTTTGTAAGGCTCGCATTAACTTATCATATAATAGCATTTTACTGATACTTTAAAATTAAATATTTATCATCAATCTTAATCAGAAAATATCTGTAAATAACTATTTTTAATCCAAACAAAAATAAATGAAAATTCTGAAACCATTTCAATTCCGTCTCTCTGAAGCATTATATAATCTGCAGTGTATACCTAAAAATGTATTTACTACAGCCTCGTATAATATATTATATCCTTTTTATTTATTTTCATAATGTGGCAACGAAGCTTTAAATGATGGTAAGAAAAACGACTGTTTTGATAAAAAAATCCAGAAAATATACTTTTTTATACTTCCATTTATATTTTTTAATTCTAATTAAACTCTGAAATAATGCCAAAATTTTATTCCCCTTTCTTTTCTACTTCTTTCTACAAAATACCATTTATTTCATAAAAATATCAAAATTTTATTTTTTAATATTTTCAAAATATAAACTAAATGTTTTTATTCAATTTTTTTTTCTTTTGTAGATTTTGAATTGTTTGCTTTAAACCTTCAAAAGTTTGATGAAATCAGTTCATATTTTTTATGTGCAGGTGTGAAACACCTACTGTTCCTCTTCTATTGAATCATGTTTTTTAAAATTATACTTGTATTTTCTTCTTTCTATATTTCTCTAGAAGAGAAAGGACGAAAATACAGGAAACCCTATATTTTCTTCCTCGGTAATTTACATTAAAATAAATGTGTCTTTACAAAATGAACATGATTTTTATACAAGAAATCTAAATACATTATCAATGAATTTCTTATAAATTAAATGATTCAATGCTTTCTTTTTCCATCCTAAATAAGTAAAATAGATCTTATATATATACATATATATATATATTTAATAATCAGTTTAAAATAAATAGGTTATCTATTACACAGTGTAAAAATCATGCAAAGTATTTTTCAATAAATTATTTATTTTAAAAATCATCATAGATATTCTAAGATATATCTTGCTAAAATTTTTATACAGCAAAAGAAACAATGGATTCGCATTAGAATTTTCCAAAATATGGTTTTAATAATAAGTTAAATCCCTTTAGCTAATAAGAAATTTTTTAGAAAGAATTTTCTTAAGAAGCTTACGATTAGTTTTCATATTTTTAATTTTTGCAGCTTAATATAATATGTACATTATTTTTGAAAAAAAAACTGTTGAACCAAGCTAAAATGTCACCCTACAAAAGAAGTAGATAAGTATATATTATATAACAAAGCTTTTTAACTTAAAACCGATTTTAAGTAACGGCCTTATAGGTTTACAGCTTTACAGGTTTTATAGATTTATAGGTTTTAGATAATTGAGTCTAATCGAAATGGTTTTACATAAAGGTAGAAAGAAATTAATTTCTTTTAAAAAAAGTGCTTTACTTTGATAAATTTTGAAACAAATATTAAAAGAGATTTCTTTTAAATTGAAAAATTTTGAAAGTATTTGTTCATACTTTCATTGGAAATTGAGTATCATTCTTTCAGTTATGGTTTAATTCTTTGAATTTTATAATTTCCCTAAAATATTAAATTGTTATTTTATTCTCTAAAGCCTTGAATTTCGAAATTAAATCTTCCCAACAAGATGTATAACATTTAAAAAATAGTAGATACATTTGCCTTCGTAATTCTTTTAGTATATTGCAATTATTTATCAATAAAAAAATAAATATTTGTAACTTTGTTTCCTTTTCAAAATTATTTTTATTAAATTGCAGTAATAATATTAGCTGATCAGTTATTCAAGTTCTAAAATTAACTGAATCTACAAGGCAGGATTCAAATATTCACACACTGAATATATATCGTAAAACAAATATGAATTAAAGTGCAGAAACACATTCTCTTGCAACTATACACTTTTGCCAGTGAATGTAAAGTTCACCGAAGCATGTCTGGAACCCATTTTGCACCATTTCCTTTAATTTGAGCTTGCGATGCATGCTTAACTTCACATGAAGATTTAAGTTAAGGATCCTGGAACAGCCTTAAAAGGTCTGGAAATAGGAAGAAATCGCAATCAAGTGAATGAGGATGGTGAGACAAAACAGTTAATTTTGCAAAAGAGTATATCGAGTAGGCATCAGTGAGCAGGAGCGTTACATGCAATAGCAACCATAACTGCTCAGCTCACATTTCCACGTAAAGATCTTTGTTCGCAGTGCGTCTTTCAGGGATAAATTCCAGAAGCGCTGGACACATCGCGCGAATAACACTTCTAGCATGACCTTATCTTTAGAGTATTCTTGGAGGAGTTTCTACTTCCGTGGAGATTGTGATTTTCTTGTTCCCAATGTTCTCTTGGCTTGCGGGTAGTACAACAAAAACACCTCGTCTCAATAACAATTCTGTCTAAAGGGAATGATCTTTTTCAACAGCCAAGATTAAGTCTCCTACAATTTCCTTTCACATTACCTTTTGGCCTACGCCACGGCACTAGAGTTGCAATAGCAAATTTCTTTTTATGATGATAACGGGACTATAGAAATTTGAAAGCAAATTTCTATAGTTCCGTTATCATTCTTACCCTAGTTCAAGAAGTCTTTTCAGTGATAAAAGTTTCATCCTGTGACTAAACCTTTTTCTGAGCTTTAAAATAATTTTCATAGATGGAGGAAATAAAATTAGATGCAAGCCTATCTTTTTCATTTTCTGATTTATTATTTATATTTTTTTCATTATCTGATTTTCTGATCTTCTTAGAATAGCTAATATTTATCACTGGAAAATAAATGTGTACTCAGAGGTAATGCAATTTTTACTTAGATACTTTACGTTAAACGAAATAATATACTTCCAGAAAATATAGTCCAACTTTTGAAGCCTTTAATAAACTAGTTTTATTTTCCAGCAAACATTTTCAATTATAATCAATAACAGATAAATATAATAATTAGTAAATGAAATTTGATTGTGATACATTTTTGATGTGATTTAATAATTGCTGCTTACATATTAGATCATGAAGATTATTACTCAATATTTTTTCCTAACATATTTTTCATGTATGAATTCAAGTATGTCACATTCAATCTTCAATTGAAATAAAAACATGTCTACTAAATGTAAGAAAATTTTGAATTATTATGTAAGCTAAAGATTAAATACTTTGCAAACAAACACAAAAAATGTGGAAATTTTCTGATGCAATTACAGTATTTTTTATTTCCCCTCATTCATTCTTCACTTTGTTTCAGACATATTCTTTTATAGATATATTTTTACAACCAGCACAAAACCACTAAATAAGTTTTCACAGAAAATATCTAGAGGGTCAGAAGAAATTATTATTAATCAAAGCCTCAGGAAATAAAATTATTCTGATGTTTAAACATTTACGAAACATGTCTGGGAAACCATTTTCTCATTATCTAATATTGAAATCCTAAGCAGAAGTTCAATTAGCTGAGAGAACGGGATGTTCTTTTCTGACAGAGAAGGAAAGCACTTGTCTGTCTCTTTGACTTATGATATTTATATACATATATATTACATAAAATATGTTATTGCTTTTCCTTCAACTAAATACTCACACTTTTAAATTCTTTGACGCGAATGAATAAGCAATTTATGACTATGCATAAATATATAGATTAAATTCTAAACATTATGTAAAATTTATTTAAATTCTTAACCCAGGTAAAAGTATTCATAATGACAAGATCAACAAATGCTCAACTCTTAAACTTTAATATCCCTCCTTTGTAATATCACTCGAAGATCGTGTCACTTGTTTGAAGAGCAAAGCAATTTCAAGACGTCTAGTTTAAGATATTGAAAACGAAACGCACAGTAAAAACCGGCTTCAGTTTGTTTGGAAATGAACAAATATACAATTCATTACAAATAAAAGTTATTTGCTTGGCTAAATCTTAAAATAATATAATTTTTATTCTTTCATACTTAGTTTAATTTTATACATTAAAGTATATGTTTTTTATTCCCTTTTTTCGATAGTTAAATTTCGATTACATGATAAAAAGTATTGTATAAAAAAAGGCATTATAATGATTATTGAATTTTCCTTTTATACTCCATTGCTCAAAAGAAACGTAATTAAAATGAAATGGGTAATTACGAGTAATGAAAGTAAAACGAAATAATTAAATCTGTGAATTTAAGTTCTAACAAGAGAATAAATATTTAATAAAAAAGTTTCCGAATATCTTCTCTTTCTCAGAAACAAATATTACACCAACATTAACGAAATTATTTCTCCCCCAAAACGGCTCTTTTCTTAATGAATTTCAATTATATATTTGGAAGAAATAAGCATTTTTATGAAAGATGGAATTGGAAAGGTATAAATATTAAAAAATAAATCACTTTAAGATTTCAAATATAATTAATAGTGATATACTAAATTACATAAATGAATATAAATAATAAAATCAACATATGGTGCTACTTTCAAGAATATTTCATTTTTTCTTTAATAAATAATTAATTTTGTTGAGTGAAGTTCAAAATGTAATTGCCATTCAAAGTTTCATAAATCATAACTTCACTTTATATAATCAGATAAAAAATTTACTAATAATATGGTTAAAATTTTGCATTCTCTATCTTGAGTTAAAATAAAATTATTAATTTTATAATTATTTTTTATTACAGTATGTTTACTTTCCTATTTAATACGTTTTATTACAGTATGTTTACTTTCCTATTTAACTTTTAAAGTTTTATTTGTCAAGCATTTAATATATTGATTATTTTCATAAAACATTAATCAGTTTTTTCATTAAAATGATTTTGAACCATATTACTTTAATTATTGAAATAATTTTCGCTTTTGTAAAAGATAATTAAATACTGCTTCTGCATTTTATAGCAACACGTTTGCCTTAACCCTATCATTGAAATATAATATTTGCGTTTAGATTTTTAAAAGAATATAAAAGTGATAAGTATTCAAATATTTCTTCATAAAGCAATATGATTAAAAATATTTTAAGACTGAGTAAACTGCTTTTAAATCCTTTAATGATTGACCAAATTTAAGTTTTCCACTCTAAGAAAACGTTTTATTAAGTTTATATGCACACATTCCACTCGTATTAATATGACCACCTGTCAAACCAGAATAACCACTTTCATAGTGTGTATTGTTGCGAGCTGGACAGGAAAAGAGTCGATTAGGTTCCTGAATATCTTCACAATAGAATGTTGAGCTATTGCAACTCCAGTACCGTGGTAACTGCTCTACATTACGCTGATGAGGATCCATGCCACGAACAATCCGATGAAGATTGACCCACTGATTGTGTTGAAGTCTGGTAAGTTTGTTGGCTAGGGAAGAACTACATGCCGGTGATCTTCGATCCACGTACTGTAGGATACTTCTCAACTGTACTGTAGTACACTATATAATACCTTTCATTATCCTGCCATAAACCTGATGAAAACAATGTGCGTATGGGGATATACATGGTCTGCAAGAATAGATGCGCTCATTTAGTGATCCACAGTGCCTTCCATAATGATGAATGAAGTTCAGGATAATAGGAAAACATTCCCCACACCATAATGCCCCCATCTCTAGACTTAACCATTCCGTCAATGGTTGCAGGGTGTTTTGTTTTATAGGTTTCGCGTCATATACATTAATTTCCAACTATACGATGGACCATAAACTTGACGTGATTCATTAGAAAACCCTTATTGCACAGATTGAAAAACTTAGTACTCCCTTACAATTTCCAACCTTCTTCACTGATGAACGACAATCAGAGTTAGGTGCATGAACCAGTTGGATTTTTTTGCAAACTTAAAAGACGTCCAAAAACATTTCCTTTTGGATGTCGGATAAATCACTCCGTTTCTGTATTGTACCAATGATTGCATTGCTTTCCGAAGTCCTTAGATACCCTTTATATACGCTCAATTGCACTATGCTGTTACCAACCTTCTGAAATTAGTTACTTAACAAAGGCATTAAAAGTATAAAGGGGTCACATTAATACCAAATAATGTATAAGGGCCGAAATACCAATTAGCATTAAAAACTGTTTTTTTTTCATATTGTTGCATCTTCTTCCTTCCACTTAAGCTAACTAACATTCATTTCCTATAGATGGCGCTGTGTTAGGTCATGTGATTCCATTTCTTCATACTGTACTTCTAACTTTTTCTCTAGTCATGTTGTTGCTGTTGAATAAAACACTTTAAAGAAACCAGAGGCTCGCACTGACTTATTATGTCAAACCAATAGCCATATTTTATCTCGTGCTACAACATCTGGCGCCCAACGTTAAATTCGCGCAGTATTTGGCGCTGCAACTGAATTTCGAGCAATATTTACCCGCTCAAATTGGAATTTCCGAAAAGGAATTATGGATGACAGCTGTTTGATTCAACGCAAAGTTTTGCGGACTGCTGTAACAAAAACGATTAAAGAGTTGGATACATGTATCGCAGCCAACAATGTTAAAGAGGCATGCCTCGCATTTTCTATACTGGAAGAAAAATCTGGGAGGCTGTTTGAAAATGATGAGAAAGTCATACAATATCTTTCTTCAACTACCAAAGAAACAGCCAAAGGTAAAGCTTCTTCTTCTGCCGAGATCATAGAGGCTGAATTTGAAAGGTGTGAAAACTACCGTGATGATTTTACTTCTGCGAAACTTCGCTTTGAGGAGTTCCTACAAAGCTCTGCAAATCGAAATAAACCGAAGGATTCCACCGATCGAATCTCCATTAATTTGCCTAAACTGGAACTTTCAACTTTTGACGGTAATCCCAAGAATTGGTTTTCTTTTTGGACCATGTTCCAAAAAATTGATGATGATCCTAAATTGGAGGACGACATTAAATTTGC
>JAPDSC010119345.1:0-11208 GCA_026290005.1 Latrodectus geometricus
GTTAAGGAAAATTTCTTAAAAATAAAGGGATTTAGATAACGTAAAATAATTGAAATTATTTGTCGTCTTGTGTGGTGCTGCCATCTGTTATCAAAGAAGAACGTTTAAAGAACATTTAAAAAAAAATTTTGACCCATTTATCTCTAAATGCAACGGTTTGGTATGAATTTAAAATTTAATGTTCCATCACATGGAACACTGCGCCGGAAAGGGTTTAGCAATAAAGAGTTTGGAGACACCAAAACTCGTCTTAGGAGCTTATTAGGATTATGCAATTATACAACAAAGATTACATACCTGATTATGCTGAAATCGCCTATCCATTGATGGAGCTCATTAAAAAAAAAAGAACCAGAATTGCTCGAATGAAAAGAAATCATGACGTATCATTCCAGAAACTGAAAGATCAACTGATGGAAGCAACAGAGCCCAATAAAGGGGTTCATTCACTTCAAAGTGGAATAGGTGCATGTCTCTCTCAAATAAAATAAGTTGCTATTTGTCCGTGTGTCATGCAAGCCAGAAATTATCCAAACCACAATAGAACTGGCCGATTATAGAACTAAACCTGATGTTATTTTCTTTTTTTTGGTTTTTTTTTTTGTGAGCGTTAAAGAAGTTTGAGTCATGAACATTCGGATCATTAGTGAAGATTCTGACCGACACAATCCTGTGAAGAATTCTCCACATTCATCAAAGCTTCAAGGGTGTGCTTTAGCTTTAAAAAAATATATAATTAATTTATTCATTGCCCAGAAAGAAACCTGTTTCCCGACCAGTGACATTTGAACATCTATTAGAAATTTTTTTTAAATACTCTTTTTTTTGATTATGAAAATTTTTGTGATTTTATTAGTTTATTACCAGTGTAGTGTTTCTAATTTGAACCATAAATATTAGTACTTTATAAACTTAAATTTTTCAATTAAATACTTGAAATATTTATTATCTTATTAATATTGCAAATATTAATTATTCCTGATTATACATGAACATTTTTTTTAAATTTAACAAAATATGTTCATGAAAACACAAATAGAGAGTACATCTGCTTATATACTTTAATAAAGTACCTTTTAGTATTTATTTAAATGTTAGTTGGAATTTGTGTGCTTCAACTTATGTGTAAGTTGTTGCATAAGTTGTACAATTTTGTAAATTGTTCTATTTGTATGATCACAAATAGACGCCTAGATCAACGCGCTCGTTTTCAGATTGTTGTTACATTACTCAATTAATCAATCTTGTGGAGAAGGTGCAATACCTGGCGACTATTTGGTGTTCTTTCTTTCTATAAAGGTTGCCATATTTTAGGGTAGTACAGGTCCGTGTAAGGGTTGCTAAGTTATGTTAGGAGCGGAGCTCCGAGTTTTTTTTATGATTATTTATTTATTAAATTTGAGTTCGTGAACAAATAAAATGTGCTGTCCAGCGAATACTGATTTTAATTTTCTTGGCTATTCCTCATATAACACAACAACATTATTTAATTATTTATCAACTTTTAGAGTAACAGAAAATTAAATTAGCAATAACCAGTATGTAAAATTATCATCATAAAGTGTTCGGTTACTTATTTACAGACTGTACCTGTTATAATCAATGTAAACATATTTACAGCATACAAGAAAAACTTTGCAATTTCTGTTTACTAACAAAGTTTTATATTTAATATTTACTTCGCACATTCATCCGTAATTTAAGTAAAGGAAATAATGAGTAGCTGAAAAGACTATTTTAGAAATAACATTACTATAGATCGCTTAGGTGGAATTAGTTATAAAATAAAACAAAATTTTCCTGAAAAATTTATCAGTATTTGTGTCTACCATATTCGCTTCCTAAATTTATTTTTGTATAATTTTTCATTACATATTTTTCTTAATAAAATAAAATATAGATGTCAAATATTCCTTCGCATAGAAATTTTTCAGAAATCTAAATCTTACTGAAATGAGTTCTTATTTCAACATAGACAAGTAAATGTCATAAATATAAGCGTTAACATTCGATTGGAACGATTAAATAATTTAATACGTTATTTACACGATAAAAAAATTTTTCATTTCCAATATGGCGGGCATTGGGTGATTGACCCTTCGCCAGAAATTGCTAGGCAACTATGAGCTACTCACGTCATATCAAACACAAACCCGCTTATAGGACGGGTCACATTCATACATCATCTCGGGAAAGAATAAGAAAGAAAGAGAAAGTTCAACCATACCCGAGCCGGGATTCGAACCCACGTCCTCCCCATCCGTAGTCAGGTAAGCTGACCACTAAACAGGGTAGGTGGCTTAGACAGTAAGATTGATAATACATTAAAATTAAGAAGTAAGCTAACAGATAAAGAAATGGATGCTAATCATTTATGAACTAAATGGTTTTTATTGGCAACATTTAATCTTTAAAACCAATTAAATATTTTAACTTCGAATGAAAGGTAAATGATGATCTAATAATGATTTCAACATGTAACACCCAGAAGAAAGTTTACCGCTGACGTTCTGTTCAACAGTTGGGTTCTGTCAACACTTGGGCTTAGCAGTTTTTAGTGTTTCGGAATTCCCTTTAAACTAGATCCCGATCTAATTAGCCCTCATGCTAAAAGTGAACATTGAATATAAACAAAACAGCAATTAATTGAGCCGAGAAGTTTCTGAATTTAGAGCCACCTATGCTAGACGATTGTTGTGGAAGTGGAGATACACTTCACGTGTGTATCCCCACTTCCACAACACTTAAATGTTTATTAATATGTCATTTGAATATTCAAAATAGTAAGAATAAAATTCACCAAAATTTGGAAATAATTTCCGAGAAATTAATTCCTAGCATATTCCTTCAATCTTTATATGGAACCAACAGCTGGTAATTGAATGGTTAGAGCCCTGGTCGTTTGTTCAACAAATCATGGGTTAAGTTCCCATTTCGGGCGTAAATATTTATTGTTGTATCCACTTTAAATTGCAGATCCCTGTCCAATTAACCCTTCTCTTCAAAAAAATGACTGCCTTTTGACAATTAATCAAATCAAAACTTGCCGAATGCTAAAAAGCTTTATTTAATAAATTACACAGATCAATTATGAGATTGAATTTTCCATCGGATAATGCCAATTTTTGAATTTCTTTCACATTGTTCTAAGTACGTGTGTTTCAGCAAGAATCATTTTTAGATTTTATCTAAAAAGTAATAAATGAACGATCACCGATTCTTAGAAGGAAGTCTGGGTTCGAATCTCGGTTCGGGCATGGATGTACCTTCTCTTTCTCTCTTGTCTTTATCTTTCCTTGTATGAATGAAGTGTGAATAGTTGCCTACCCTATAAACTATTCCTATGGCATGTGTTTTATTTATATACATAAAATAATCATCACCGGTTATCCTCTTCAATGTGAACTACAGGCATATTAGCATAGAGCTCCAAAAATGTCCGTCATAACCTAGCCCGATTCTCTTTAGTGTAAAGTTTAAGAACAAAGCAATAAAAACAACAAATTCTTTAAGTTAACGTCTCATACACAATTTTGACTTAGACGCTTGTCTTAATTAAATTAGGTTTACCAAACAGAATGAAAGTAGCTTATTTTTTCTTATTCATGTTGTATCAACTAAATTTAAAGGTTCTTTAAATTAAAAACTTATAGGATTAAATAAAAACTTATAGGATTGCGGTTGTTCAATTTAAAGGTTCTTTAAATTGAACAACAGCAATCCTATAAGTTAACCACCCAGGAGAAATATTTGAGTTAAGAATTGTTCGAGGCAATATTTGAGAAGTCAGCTTTTAATATTGCTGATGTCTGTAAAGAAAATAAGCAGAAATAAACAGTGACATAATATAACTGAAAATGACATAATATAACTAATAAATCTGTAGTCAAATAGAATATCTGCTGAAATCGTTCTGAAAATACAGAAATATCAGAGATCACTAATGCTTAATAAAATGTTTACTAAAGTTGGCATTTTTTTAAAACTAAAACTGCATTATTTTTTAGTTAGAAAATAGATTTTAAAATTAAAACATTGTTCTGCTGTAACCTTGTTTAATTATAATTTACTGAGGTTTTGAAGTAATACTATTCGTGTGTATAATTTAATTAAAAAATACTATTGTTAGAATAAAATTTGGAAATAGGGAGTGAGATCATTTTAGAATCTTTATTTCTAATATTTCAATTGGCTATTTTCTACATGAAAAATCATTTTTTGAATACATTTATTTCATTAAAGAGTTGTAAACTGTCTTACGAATATAGAAGAGACGAAGTATTGTGAAATTTAATATCTAACTCCATGCTGGCGAGATGATAAAAATTCCTGAAAATGTCATAGACAATTCATTTTCTTCAACTTCACTATGAGAAATTTGGGATTAATTACGAAATTTCTAACAAGTGCTGTGACTAAATGGAAAAACATTTTAAAAGTATGTTTTTTTGAGAAATTTTTATACATTCCGCGATGTTTAATTTGGAATTTTGAAACATTTTCAATGCCTCTATTTTTGACAATAAATCATGTCAAATTAAAGCCGACTACACTTTTTTTAATGTTTTATAGAAATCGGCTACATCTAGAAATACAAAAACTATATAACATCTCGTGTATATTAATGGAACGCAGGTGTTAATGACTTGTATTTTCTAGCAAATATAGAAATTGCCAGTAACATTCAGAGTGCTTTAGTGTGATATTTAGACAAAAAATCTTTAACAAAAATATTACTTTCCTCACTCTTATACATTAAAGTGATCTTACCTAGCTTGATAAATATCACTTTATATTTAATATACAAGAAAAGACCAAACTAAATAAAATTAGAAATAATTTTTATAGCAAATTATAAAATTTAAAGTTTTATCAAACTTTACTAATATTAAAATATAAATACTGACTTGTTTTTAATCAAACAGAATGTATAATGGAAATCATTCTATCGTTGAAGGGGCACAACTTATATCCAAGAGGAAAACAAGCATTTGTTTATAAGCGTTTTAAATTTAGATTCAAAATTTGGTTTTCTAAATTCTAATCTCATTATTAAATTGAAAACTTGATTCCCCTCAAACGCAGAGTGAAAGCAAACATTCCTGCGTCGTAAGGTTACTGGATATTTTCATAAAGCAACTTTTGCAAAGATAATTCAAAGAGTAGACATTCTCAGGCTTATTGAATATTAAACTTTTAACTTTAATGACATTGCCTCAGTCAGGCACTTTTATTCTCTAGTCCGATTTAGTACGGTTTTTTGCATTCGAAAAATATGACTCGCATAGAACCTATAATTTAAGTCTATTCTTAACCATATATAAAAACCATCTACATTGGTAGTTTTAACCGAAGAATGTAAGTATTGTGTACCACAACATTGCCCATTTAGATTCCAATTAAATATTTTGCTCTATTGTGACAAGTGAATGTGCATCAGAAAATTTATGCAAAGGGTGTCCTGATACGACTTACAAATGATTTTCATCTCATCGCTAAAGTAAAATATCTTTATTACTGAATAACATTGTTCTCTAAAAGCATTTAATAGTAAGAATTGGTTTTCAAATATAGTAAAAGAGGAAATATTTTTACTGTTTTGAATCGCATGATTCTTTCTTAGCATCAAGTATAAGTCATTTTGCGACTCAGTGATTAATTTCTCATAATTCTTATAATGGATTTATGCCTTAAATTTTTCATTTAGCTTAAAAGAATTAAAAATGATTCTGTATTGACACGGGACTGAAAAATTTACAAATAAAAAAAATTTTGAGATGAACGAACTAAATTTTCATAAGATTCAGTTTACATAAAGATATTTCAAACACTACTGAATTTAAATTATGTGAACATCCAATAATATACTCAGAATAATTTTTCATTATAATTCTTTTCACCAATTTTATCACCACTATTTTTTAGTACACATTGAAATAAGTATAAAAATCTTACTCTGACGACGTGGTGGTACAGTATCAGATTTTACTCTTCCACTTCTGAGTTGCATTTTTTTCAATTTCCTAATATCAATAAATCTATAAAAGAGAAAACTGTTACAAAAAAATTCATGAATATTTAACACAATTGAAGTAATTTCTTAGCCATGTGAGAAATTAATGCATGAAATATTTAATGTTATGGATCATTACTTTATTAAAGCAAACTTTCAAATTATATTTCAATATTTTGAAATAACTGCATTCGAAATCTTATTAATCATTGTGAGAACTATAATTATTTAAAACAAATTTTAAAAAACATCGCAATTCAAAATTTAATTTGAATTACTGGAAAAATTTTGCGTGAAGATATTATTTTTTTTTCTCTTTCATCATTTCATAGCTTAATCGTATTGAAGTTTATTAAAAAATTACGAAAAAAAATGACAACCGTTAACATTTTTGGTAGTGATTAGTTAAATTATGATTTCAAATATTTCCCTAAATTACCCTAGTTTAAAAATTACATGCTGGAATTAAATGTTTTGAAAGCTTTTACTTTAAGATAGGCAGGCGCTGGCATTCTATTCCATTCAGCATTTTTTAATTTCAATCTCTAGGAAAATTTGAAGAATAAGGACAGATTTGTAACTCTAAATTAATTGACTATACCTTGTTTCTCAGACTCTCTGTATTGCCTTTAGGTTTTAATCATAAAATTAAAAAAGCTACCTAAATTTAAGAGTAAACAAAGAGTAATTTTTTTGTTTGGAATAATCAACTGTTTATCATAACATTAATAATGTTTATATACTTCTCTCAATATAAAACTTCCTCAGACTAAAAGCATAAGCCTATTGATTTGTACTTTCAGTTTCTTAGAGTTATTAGGTTTAGTGCTTTACAGTTTAAAATTAAGTATGAACTATTGCATACAATGAGAGAAGGATGATTCTTTTATTTATAATTCGAATCTATAATTATGAAAGCAAAATGAATTTTGAATTTTAGAATTGCTTTTTGGAAACTCATCTTTATTTGGCACAATTTTTTCTTTTCAGAATTATTTTCCATGTTTATAACTACATTACACTATTACATTACAGTAAGTGAATCGTTACTGAAGTTCTATACATGAAATTATTTATGAAAAAATTATGATAACTTAGTCATTCTTTTGGTTTATCATTTAATAACATAACTTATATCTAAAATATTTGGCTTTGTTTCTTACATGCTATGTGCTAGTTTGAGTTTTCAGATCCTGAAGTCACCATTTGTATTATGCTTCAAATATGTCGAAACTACGATATATTTTTTGTCACTAAAAATTATTTATAGTAATTAGTATGTTCTAAATCTGGATATAACTCAATTTTATGGTCAAAAATCGAGATGTTTTTCCGCATTTCTTGTTTGGAGAGCCGTTACGAAGTCTTTCTCCAAATCACGGCGGAAAAGTTTCTTAATATAATACGAATTTTAAATTAGAAGTGATTTTTTTGGAATGTGGCTTTTCTGTAGGTTTGTTAATGAAATCAATAGGGAACAATAAAAATTGGCAAGCAAAAATCAACAACAATCCAGAAACAAGTCTTCTTAAAACAGGCATGTCCAATTACCAAAAAATTTGTTATCTACTATGTAACAGTTTGTAATATTAAATTTGCATAGGGACGAACTTTTATAACTCACTGGAGATTTTATTGGTTTTACGGCTTTTTAAATCAGAATACCTTTTCTTCTGAAATAATGGAAAATATCCGCATAAGAAATACCAGATAACACAACTCACTTAAAACACAAGCAAGACGCTTTTCTTTATCAACATCAAGAGTTAGCTTCAACAGTCATGTGACTAGATAATTACTTTCTTCCTTTTTATAACAAATTATCTAATTTTTCAAATCTATTTATCAAATTTTAAATACCCAATTTACCATATAAGGCTGTCCCAGAAAATTTTTGTTTTAACCAGCTTTCGAGTTTATCCAGATTTTGCACTTTGCTTAAAATATTTTCTAATACAATTTACAACAAATTTAAGATTCATTAAATATATTTTTAATCAAATCTTTTTAGAATTTTTTTTAAATTTTATTCTTTCCTTGATGATTTCTATTATAATCACAAGATTTATTCTAAATTCAGAGAAAACAATTTCTAAATATTTTCCAACAATTTATTAACTATTTTCTCTAGTATTCTAATTTAAGTTAAGGGAAAATTTTTATGTTCACTTTCTGAGAAAGATTATTCAGGATTTTCAGAAAATACTTTGTACATTGTCATTGGAATTTTTTTTCAGTCTACTTTTTGAAATATTTTATTTCTCGAATCTTCATTTACGTTATTTGCAGAAAATGAAAATCATTTTTAAATTCTGCTAATTTTGATTACAGTGAATTTCATTTCAAATAAAATATGTTATCAAATCCACTTGACTATTTACATATCAGAACGTGGAAGAAAATTCACGTTTCCTTGAAATTTTATCAGTATACGTTAATTTGTTTCTAGCAACGCAACACATTTTTGATATACTAGTTTTTATGTGGCATTACGATCACTTTAGCAAATGAAGATTTAGTTTGATTTTTAAGTCAATGAATTTGCAAACGAGGTTTAACTACGATAGGATAAAGTAAAGTAGGAACCTCAATTAACATAAAAGCTCACTGTGTAATCGAATCCATGAACTATTGAACCAAAAACGTTAGTGATAACTAAGCGTTAGCTTGGTTCTTGAAAGACATATCGAATATTAACTACAAATTAAAATATTTTCAACAATCAGAAGTATCAATCCTGAATAATTAAATTCAAGAATTCTTGAATAGAAGACTTGCTGAGTTTTTAATCAGTGACGCGTAATCACAATTAAATGAATTGAATGGCAGGCTCAAACATCGATTATTGTAGGGTAATAATAGATCCAAAAATTTTATGATAAAAGTTTTTATAATTTTCAAGCAAATGGATAGTTTTTAAAAATTTAGTGTACAAGAAGTATGCACATTGATGTGATGTTTATTTTTCTAATTCTCAATATACATTTATCTATATTAGGAATAGAAATTTTGCTTTTGATTCTACAACTGAGTGCAAAGTCAATTTCTACCTTTTTACAGATGAATATTCATTTTGAAATTTATCTTTAAGAAATGGTTGAAAATGGCTTTTATGTTTTTTTAAATATTATTGCTTTGAATTCAAAACGGTCACAAAATGTACAAAACCTAGTAAACAAGAAAATTTAGCGTTCTGAGTACGCAGATTTTTTACATGTCATTTCCTTTGACATCTATTTCATATCTGATTGAGCTAAGATAATGAATAGATACAGAATTTCAAGACCTTAAATATCTTATTAAAAATAAATTTGAAAAAGTAGTTCTTAAAAGGTCGAATGAGAGTAATGGAAAACTAACACGGCAGAAAGTATTAAATTCTAAAGCTTAGAAATCATGTTGCTCGAAACTATTACTTGAACAATTTCTTAATTGAATTGCGTTAATTCACTCCCAATATTGATGGGGTTTGTCAGTATTTAATAACTTTTTCCTCTACACATGAATAAGTTTCATGTATATACCAATAATTACAATCATTTTACTTTAACAATATTACTATAATTTTAATAGACTGGAACACAAAGCAATACTACTCTCAGAACGGTTTCATTTAGAATACATGTAAATTTAAATTACATATACTAAAATGACATACAAACATAACATATTAGAGAATATTAGAACAAAATCAGGCTCGTCATTTGTGCCTCTATACCTAATTAAAAGACTGTAGCTCAAATTAAATAGTAAACAATTTATTCACATAAATCATATTTTTTTTTGCAATATAAACAAAAACTGAAGCGCATATAATTAAGAAAGTGCCCACAATAACACATCTTAAATTTTGAGATTAGTTTAATATTAATGGAAGAAAAATATCTGTAGCCATTTTCAATTAAAAAACTAAAACAGTTTAATGCTAGCAACTTTTAGAAATTTTATTTAAATATATGAATAAAGTTGCGACAAATTCCTCTAAGGAAATTTACAAAAATTGTATTTACAAAGAGTTGGTAATTAACAAGTCAATTTATTTTAAAAAATGTTTTTTTTGTTATTGATGTTTTTTGAAAGCTAAAAAGCAACATATAGTAACTTTTAAACTTGTAAAATAATTTTAATAATTAGAAATGTTTTAGAATCCTCCAAAAATGCTTCAATATACAGATGATATATTTTGAACATAAAAAAAGTCAATTTAGTATAAAAATATTTAACAACTGCAAAGTGTCCTTTTAAATTTATTATAATAAAGTTTCAATTTGGATCTTTGCATTTGGACACAAAGCAATACTACTTTCAAATTTAACTTACTAAATTTCTTTCTATTTCAACTACTTTAATTTCAACTTATAACTTATAAACTCTTTAACTTATTAAACTTCAAGTATTGACTTGTAAGACATTTGTAAATTCATAAAAAAATAAAAAAAGCTTACCAATCAAAAATAATAATAATAATTTGAAACGAATGTAACAGCTTAAATAAACTTTGTTAACATTTAGTCACATGATCTTTAAAAGTGTTGTCACACGAAACTAGAGAACTTAAGCAAATTTACTGCAGACTTGGTATAGGAGTTGGAGATCATTTTTTGGTAGAAATTTGCTCGATGATTATAATGAAGATATTTGTGTTTATCTTTCTGGCTTCACGCTTATAATTCCTCGTTCACTCTCGGAAATGAAAACGGGAGTGCATAATTTTAATTTATATTTTACTGTTTTTGTCAAAGGTTTCAGTAAGTCCAATATACTTTATCAAATAAAATTAGTATTATGCATTCGAAACGATAGTTGTTATACTCAATACCTTTCGATGTTGATAGAAATAAGGCAATCATTTCTTTCTGATATTTGCTTCCTCAAAAATTTTACGCAATAACTTATTTCATAAAAATTTTATATTATGAGATTTAATTTGTACGAAAATGTATTGCTCTGTAAGAAAGTATAAATGGATATAATTGCAGTGGGAAAAAGGCAGTTAAAAATCTTGAAAAATGATATTATATTTTACAAACTGAAATAAGACTAGTAAGTTTATATTGTGAGAAATGAATGCTACGTAAGAAAAATGTAGTAATTTGAATAGGAATTTTGCTTCTTCTATTTGAACGAAAAAATTGATGTAGTAGAAAGATGAAGCTAAATTTTTGAAAAAGCATTCTGTAGGTTATTTAAAAATA
>JAPDSC010119351.1:0-14770 GCA_026290005.1 Latrodectus geometricus
ATTTGTAATGTTATTTTGTAAATAATTTTCATTAATTTACTTCAGTGTGAAATAATTTTAAAATAATAATTAAAATAAAATTTGAAGTTAATATATATACATTTTAATCATTTTTAAATTAAATATACACAATTTTTATAATTGAATTTCTATTTTGAAATCATCACAAAGAAAAAAAATTACTGGATTAAATATTATGAAGTTTAGTAATATTTTAAGTGATCATAGTATTTAATTTTCAACTGTATATATGTATATATATATATGTATAAAATATGTGTATATGTGTAAAACATGTAAAGTGTTACTCTTTACTTGTGTTTATTGTTATTTGAAAGTAAATATTTAATTCTCTTTGTTGCTAATAAAAATTAATCTTGATTTTCTTATTATCATGAATCTGTATATTTGAATTAGTTAATTTTATAAGAATTTTAGTATTTTTATATTTGCATAAGTCATTTATATTCATGATTTACTTAATAGTATCTGTATTTCTTGAAATTTTGTAGTTCCATTTTTTGTATATTTTATTTGCCATTAAAATTTGCTATCAAACATAAGTATCCTAATACTCAAGCTATAGTTGATGAAGATATTAGATATATTATTTTATATGCATAAAATCTCATCTAGATAAATTTTATTAATATTCAATTTTTACTGAAATTGAATACCATGAAATATTGATTTTTTTTGGTTTATCATTTATCAAAATATTGTAATTAAAATATGATTACAACTTTAAAAAAGAGTTTTGTTATTAATTGTTGCTTTTTTAATTATGATAATTTCTAGAATTGAGTTGAGGGTATATTTTAATTTTATAGTAAATGAAACTATTCTCATGTTTATTATTGTAAGACAAGTTTAAAATTTGGAAAATTAGCTAATCCAAAATGTATTAGAGGAAGCAAGTATTAAAAACATTGTCTTAAAATAATTTTATGGAAGGAAATCAAATTCATTTCGTTATTTACAACACAAAATATTATGTTCATTTTTTTGAAGTGCTTTTAAAAATTAAAATCTTATACTTGATTTAAAAGTTGGATTTGTATTTATTGAAGGAAAGTGGCATTTCAAAATTGCATTTAGTTATAAATTAAAATATCAGGAAGCGTTTGAATGTTTAAAAATGTTGAATTTCCATTTTTGTTTAATGGTTATTATACTTATTGTAAATTATTAATGAAAATATTGTAAATTGCTGACACAAAATGATTTTTCAATTTTTTGCATTTTTAACTTTTACTGTCTTCATTTATGTGTGTAATTGTTTTCCATTTGCCAATAAAAATTTTCCAACCATTAAGATGGTATTATCTTGTAAGAAAAACTTAAAAAACTTATAGCATTATATACTGTTATTCTAATGTTAATTTGTCTTTACAATTGACCTATTTTGTGGCAAAAATTCAGCTACTTCCTTTTTGTTTTTGTAATGTTCACTGATTTTACAGATATTTTTATTAAAGAGTGTTGATAAAGTAAAGTGCTGACAACAATATAATGGAAAATTTTTTATTTTTCCAATTAATATGTACTAATTAATTTTATTTTATACCATTAGCTAAATTTCCATTTTCGTTGTATATAAATAATTATATACAAGTAGTAATTGCTTTTAATGTCACATAACAGGGCAACATGCATTTGCAACCAACAATATTAACTTCTGAAATTCAGAGAAATCATATTTGTTTGTTCTTTTATTTTTGGGGATGTTTACTTATCTCGTAGTCACAAATCTTAGCCTGTCTTATAGTCTATTCTTTAATTCATCATTATTTTGTCTCAGGAATCGGTGTGCCAATCTTGCTTGCCTATGTGTATGGGGTGGTTCCCATTTCGCTTTGTAGATCTGGAGGATGTGGTGTATCCACTTCTGCTTCTGGTGTGCGAATAGAATTTGACGAGGAACAAGAAATTGGTATGGGAAACAATCAGTCAGGAGTTAATTATGGTAAGGAATAAAAAATTTGTTTTCGAAATAACATTCTATTTTTTCCTCAACACTTTTTACAAGTGGCTTCATTTTTCTATTACCAGAAGCTGTTAGAATATAAATATTTAAGATTTTCATCGTAAGTTAGGATTTTTGCCCAAGTGGGAAGTTTTAAAATTCCTAGTGTTATTTCAAGTACTAAACTAATAAAATAAAGTGGAATAAAGTATGGTTTTTTAATTACTTAATGATCTCACCTTATATTGTAGCAGATACAAAAGCTATTTTTTTTATTTGTAGCAATGCACAAAGTTCCAATATTATTTTGTTAAGAATGTTATTAACACACTTATTGTAATTTCTTTTGTTTTCTTAAAGTTAAATTTGACTAAAAATTTAATTTAAAAGTTTCACCAAATATGTTTTATTTCTTAGTTACATATGATTACATCAGATTTAAGTTACCTTTAAATTTAATAAATTATTATTAAATATAGTTTTTTTTAACAATTTCAAATTTTTAGTTATTGCAAAATTTTATTTGTAATATACCAGTGAAAATAGCTTAAAAAATTTATCCTTTTCACGTCAGTGCTAGTTAATTTTGCTTTTAGTTAAATGGTATTTACTCCATTTTCTATATATATATGCAGTGCTTGCAGCTTTGAGGTATGTTTTGGTTGCTGATGGGAATACTAATTTCCTTCTCTACTTTGCTTTTTTACTCTTAAATGTGCAGTTTTGTAGACAAAGTATTTCATTTTTTAAATTCGAGTTATCTTTCTGGAATATTTTCTTCGGGTTGTTTGTTTCTCCCAAATTTTTGCATTTCTAAGAAAAGTACTTTAATCTTCCTGGTGTTTTGAATGTGATATCGGAAGTGCTGAGTTGATGTGAAAAAAGTGAAGGGATGGTTTGTGTTGTTGTGTGGAAGAAATCTTGTAATTATTTTAAATTTGTGATACTTAAATTGCTTATTATTGCTTTGCTATCACTGTTTAGTTAAATTTGTTTTTGCTGCAGAGCTTGATTTATAGTAAATTTAGCACTTACATATTAATGTACGTTACTAAATTTTCTTTTCCATTTGATTACAGATGGAGCTAGTGTGGATACTACAGCTAGTCAACGAGGGGTGAATCCTAGTATTGGAGAAATATCTCTAGGAATGTCAGCTAGTTTAAGTCTTGGCAGTGGGAGTCACTTAGACCGCATAGCTTTGAATCAAGATCGAGACAATGATCCTGAAAATGCGAGCAATGTTGCTCTTGCTGGCAGCATAGCTAGTGCTTCCTTAATGGCTGGAGCTGGAAAGTAAGTTTATGAAATGTTTTAAGTTATTTATATTTGCAATATGGTTTTATAATAGCATAATATGCTATTTTTTATGTAGAAATAATTGGTTTAGAAAATCTTCATTAAATTGCAGTTCATGAATGTAAATCTTTTGGTGTTAATACAGTTTCATTAATAATAACAGTAATTCATTAATAACAGTTTCACTCTTAATAGTGTATAAAATAACTTGCTATCCATTCCTTTTGGTGTAGTTTTCCTCTATAATCTGTAGTTTACTTATATCATTATATATTTTTTATATTTATTTGGTAAAATTCATCATTATAAGGTCTGTTATTTGAAATATAGAATCATACCAAGTAGTAGACTGTATTTGTATATTTATATAATCTTACCAAATATATGTATTTATTGTCTATAGTACTATAAATTACTGATAAAATTTATTGATACAATGAATTTTCTGAATATGAAACAAAATTATATGATTACGTGGTTAGACGGAAATATTATTTAACATCGTAAACTGTATCAGAACATTTTGGACTATACATGTATTTTTTTAAATATGTCTAACATCATTTTAAAAGTTATTAGAAGCTAAATATCGATAAGTTTTACAAGAATCTCCTTGAAATTATTGTTCTTGCTCGGTCTCGTGCTTCCATCTCAAGTTTATTGTACTTCGCATACTATGATAAGCAGCTGCAGATTATATGCAGGAAAATACAGTATTTATCTTTAAGACACCTGGAGTTTTTTTTGCTTTTTTATGTATAAGTTTCCATTTGACTTTGATGTTTTCAGTAATATTTGGAGCTATTACAGGATTCATACTGCTCCTTAAAATTTCTGGAATTTCAAGTAGATTCTTGAGAAATCATCAATAGCTCTTGAATTTTTTCTTGAGACATTTGAGAATATTATAAATCTTAATTTTCTTTTAGTTTCAACAATTTTCAATGAAATGGATCAAAAGTTGAATGTTAGAATTATTCTCTCAGTAGATGGTAGGAAAATTGATATTGAAATTAATTTTGTTTTCATATCTGGTGACTGAAATAATGATCCAACTCAGTCAAAATGGAATTTAGTATTTATTTCTGTAAAGTGAACTAGTTTCATAGGTATTTTGCAATGAGTGCTATTTTTTAATTATTTATTCTATTTATTTCTGTTTTTCTTATATTATGAAATTTACTCAATATTTAAATGAAGAAACTTTTGTGCTAACATATTTTCTACCTCTATCAGGATGACAATTGTGTATTTTTCTGCAAATTGAAATGAATTTGATTGAAATTGAACTGTAATAAATGATTTAATGAAATGTGCAAAGTATATTCATTTTTCGGTTGGTTTGTTGTTATGTGGTCACTTTTTTTTACACAAGGGTATATTGGATCAGGATCTTTGTTTTTAAAAATAGATTCCAAACCACTATACAAGCATCCATGCTTAAGGTAAGAATTGAACTCCTGAATTATTAAACTGAAGGACAGAGCACTAACCCTTTAGCTGGCAGTGTGGCATATTTGTTCAGTGATTCATAAACTATGGAAAAAACCATGTAAATATTAACTTTAACATGACATAAAAATAGACTCCTTGCCTAGTTTGCAAAAAAAAAAAAATATTGTATTTCAAATATGGAAGAATCTGCCATCAAGTTTTATATGAATAGGAAAGGAGGAAAACCATGTTTATTTATTAGAAGTAGTTGATCTATCAAAAAAATTTGCTTCCAGAAAGATTTATTACTGTTCTAATTTCTATAACTTATTTCGGTTATTTTAAAGTATAATTGAAAAAAATGTTACTTGTTTATAATTATATGCATATTTAAGTAAAAATATTTAGTGAAATAACAATATTTATAAAATACTCGAATGTCTGTACGTTCTGTAATTCTATTTGGAAGAGTATGATTCTGTTGCAAGGCCATAGTGAATCTTAGCCCATAGTTTTAATTGTATGAAATCCACTTAAAATTATGCAGCTTTGTTAAAAATATTCCTGTTGTTACAGTATCATTACAATATAACAGCTTACACAAAAAGTGAGCATGCAATTACAAACAAAATGAATAAAATCCTGCTTTTTGTATAATTGTTGCCAAAATCAAATCTGGGACTCTACAACACAAAGCATTACTTTACATATCATTATGTCTATTAAGTGAGCTATCGTAAAATATAAAGCTAGGATGACTTCATTTTACTATATCTTTGCTTTCATGAATATTATTAAGTTAATATTTTGGTACCTTGTAAAGGTTAGCCTAGTGACCTAAGTCTATTATAAGCAATTTTAATATACATTGCATAAATTGCAGCTAGGTAAGACTTTTCATAGATAGTGGCTTGTATTCATGTTTTGTATAGTTGGAAACCCAAGCACCTGGCCCAACAGAAGAGCACGCAGAAGGTAAAAGCATTACATCTGTCAGCCATTATCCAATAGGGGCTATTATTAAACCAAGTTTCTTTTATTCTAAAGAATGCTTTCCTAGCACTAGGCCTCAGTGAACTCAAAAATAGAAATTTATAATTATTTAAAATATAAATAGAAAAACAGATGTTTTAGTAACACTATTAAAAATCTTCGAATTATTACTCTTTCAAGATTTAATTTTAATTTTTCAATAATGAAATAAATTTTCAATAAAATAATGAAGTTAACAATATTTATGTGTATTTCTCTGCTTTAATATTGATTTCTTATTCGTTTATGTTGACATGAATCACTAATAATACTAATTAGTAAATCTATTTTATTTGATATATTAATTTGTTTTTTGTCTTAACTGTTTGGGTGCTGTAGAGTTTTCTTATATATATGCTAAAATGAAATGCGTAGTAATTTAATTAATAAAACAAGAGAAGCCCTATCGCGCTTTTCCACATTTTTGCTGCATAACAGGCGAATGGCGATAGCGCTTTGACGCACTCAAACAGTTAAATCAATCACTTCCTTTTTAAATGAAATTTTTTTTTTAAATTTATAAAGGGCACTATAAAAATCCATTCATATTTTTAAAATGAATTTTATGAAGTCTTTTAAATTTTTTTGTTAATAAGTAATTCATTATTAACAAATTTTAAATTAATAATAGTACAATCAATAATATGGGAAATATAAAAATTTCTGTGTTGCAACTAAAATCTAAATTTTTTGTTTATGAAGAATTATTTTTAATAAGTCTAAATTTATTGTACATTTATATAATTATGTAACTGGTTATATTCGTTTTTTCTATATAAAATTTAATCATAGACTGAAATTTATTTTAAAGTGTAAAATCGGTGTATTGAAGCTATAGATGTTTCACTTTTTACAGTTGCAACCCTTTTATTAATAATGCCTTTAAAGATACTCCATTAGATTAAAACTTTCTGTTTGATTAATTTCTTAGAATATTTTAAAGAGAAAATATATAGTTCTTTTTTTATGAACTAAAAATTTTAATATCTTTAATTAATGATTTTCAGAATTTTCTAATTGAACTTTTATTTCTCAGATATTAGTAAACTGCATTTTTGAAGAAAATTTATTTAAAAAAGGTCTTATATATTCAATTGGATTTTATTTTGTGGATTTGTAAGTACACA
This sequence comes from Latrodectus geometricus, assembly GCA_026290005.1. NCBI lineage: Eukaryota > Metazoa > Arthropoda > Arachnida > Araneae > Theridiidae > Latrodectus > Latrodectus geometricus. Next base: position 6,859 of record JAPDSC010119351.1, read on the forward strand.
ATCCAATTAGAATATAGAATTAGAATGTATACATTTGCATGCATTCTATGATTTGTGCATACAAGTGTTGTTCAGAATATTGGACTCTAAAGGGTTCATAATGTTGGTATCTTTAAAATTATAAAATTGTTTCATTATATTTTATTCATTTTGTTATATAACTGAATTATTTTATAATTTCAAAGATTTCAATGATATAAAATTTCAATACTTATGTTTTTGTGCATTTGTAAAGTATAAACTTTTTAACTTTTTAAATTTAAATTAATAAAATTGTTAGGTAATGAATAAAGTCTTTGTTTTCTGTTTTAGAATCGTTATTTAACAAATACAAAATATACAATTAGTGCATGTTGCATTAAGTATTGTGTTATTTAAGTATATTTCATGATCCATTAATGACTTCATAAATTAATTTTTAGAATATTTTTAACTTTTTAATTAATTTTTTTAATGTAATATTTATTTAAATGTTTCAAAACTACTATTTTTCTAAAGATAACAAAATTTTTTATGGATGTAGTAGATCTATTTTAAATAGTAAGATTACCAAAGAAGTCATTAGGAGAAAAAAATCTTGTAAATTTAAATGGTATAAAAAGAATAATACTTCTAGTTGCTGAAAAATCTATTTCTTTTCTAATATCATCTTTTTGCAGATAAAATGTAACTATTCAAGCTGTAAATGTTAAATTTTCTGTTCAAAGTAGTGCTGTTATTTCAGCGTAAAACATCTTTAAAAATGATCAAGAAATCAATGGGATCAGATCACATCAAAAGAAAAAATCAACTAGTTAATATTTGCCAGGAGAACCATATTTCATTTAATGTAGTATAAAATTAACAATTTTAAGCAAGTATAATATTTAAGCTTTGATATTCCTAATGTATAATCTAAACTCAGTGGCATGACAGCGCTGTGGAGTCAAGGTCTGCAGTGCCCATATTTGCTTTCCTATCATAAGGCCTTGGTCAGGAATTTGCAAAGCATATGCTTCAGTTTTGGTGATCAGTCTAATGTGAAACCCCCAATGTCCACTTCTCAAGCATGCTTGGTACTCAATTTTATTGACCCACTGAAGGGATAAAAAGCTGAGTTGACTTTACCCACTCTGAGGACAGAACCTGCAACTCGTGTCTTGGTAGCACAATATACTACCACTACAGCATCAGGCTTTTAAAGTGATATTAATTCTTAGTAAATTTCTGTAGATTCTTCGCCTTTTACTTTCTTTCATAAAATTACTAAACAAACTTACTTGCAATAATTTAGTGCAAATTTTTAAAATTATTATTGGTTATTTTTATGTTAAAAACCAAGCTATTCAAGATATGTAAGCTAATCATTGATTGCCTTTGACATGTAACACAGCTAGCATTTATTTAAGAATTGATTCACACAAATGCTGAATAGTGTTTAGAGCTATATTGTACCATTCTTCATGGAGATATTTTGAAATTTATGGGAGAGATGCTGGTGAAGGATATCGATTCTGTATTGAACATTTCGAAATAGACCATACCAATTCAATTATATTCAGGTTGAGTGATTTTGGGCAAGGAAATGCTTAACTTCATCCTCATGTTCATCATACCATGTTTGGAAAAGTTCTACTGAATGGATAGGGGCATAATCATCCTGAAAATTTTCATCTACAGAAAACAAATGTTTCATCATAAAGTAGATCTGGTCAGTTTCTCTATTCTTCTCATCAGTAATCCTTTTCAAGGTTATGATTGGTTCAGCAGAAATTCATTTTCCCCATATCAGTTGATCAGGTTTTGCAAGTGTGAAACCTGGCGCAGCTTGTCCTTATTGGACCTTGCGCCATAAAATCAAATCAACCAACCACTGAGTGTGAAACCACTGTTGACACTATTTGGCATTTAACATCATGAGAAGTAGCTTGGGAATTGCCACTCTTCTGTAAATGTTCTGTTTATGAAGGTGGCTTTGAATTCTTATCATTGACTATTAGGGATCCAGATCCAGATTGATCTCTATATGCACAATTTGCTTTTTAGATACAACAGTCATCGTCAGTATTTGTCAATCACTGTCATTGAGTTTCTTTCTGTCATCTACTTTGCTTGCCGAGCTTCTCTTACCACACTGCGTATTATGCTATGACTTAAGACCATATCTCTAAAAGTTGGGATATTTCAGTCACACCTCTCCAGTTTTACAGACTCCAACAATTTGGCTTCTGAAAATCTGAGTGTTCTTATATTTTATGCTTTTGAAAAAAAATCTGTGACTTACAAAACTTTAATAAAGCTACTGCATATTATCAACATATATACATTTCTATTTATGAAAAGAACTGGTATTATTATATTTTAATGAGATTCTTTTATTCATAGGTGTTTCCATTATTTTGATTATATCTGTACATTGATTTTATATATGCTTGTGTATGCATGTGTGTAATATTATAAATGTTTTTTTTTAATTGCATATAAGTTAATTCTCAGAAAATGCTCTTATCCTTAACTTTATGAAAAGTATAACTTTAAGATTTATGAGCATTAATATATATATTATATATATATATAAAATAATTTTTGATATTAATATTTGTTAAATATGAGATTTATATTGCTTTTTATATAATTATTTATTACTACTATTTAATTGTTGATACAATTGATATAAAGTGTATAAAACTGTTTATTGTTTAATATGTACAAAAGTAAACTAAATATTATGTCCTATGCCAATGAATTTAAAGAATTGTAAGTATGAGTTTTTGTACTATTCAATATTATCATGTAGAAAATGTTCCCTTTGATAAATGTTAAAATTTTAAATATGATTTTACTTTTAAATTATATTTGCAACATTCTAAAAATTTTTTAGAAAAGGTAGATTTTAATGAAAATTTTCTAAAAGTTTATTTTTATTCTTTGTTTTTGTTTACAATACAATAGATTCAATTTTTAATTTATGATCTATAAAAGGTAAACTCAGTGATGCCTATTTAGTTCATTTACTTTTCTAAAAGTTGTAATTTCCCATGTAGTTTTTTTTTTTCATTTTACTTTTCTTAGACTAAATATAGAATGTAAATGATTTAGTTCAGATATAATATCAAATTTATGTATAATACAATTTGAACTTGTGCAAAATTATCTAGTGACTTTCTTATGAAAATCAGGAAAACTTGAGCTTTCTTTAAAGAATATGTAAATCTTAACTCATAAATTTTTACTGCTTTTGTACTATCCAGGTACATTGATGTCACTACCTGCTAAAATCCAGTATAAGCAAACTTTTGAAACTTGAATTACTGAAATTTATTGGAAGAGAATTGGTTTGTTTCTGAAAGTTATTTATAGATATGTAAAACCATGCAGATTCCAGTGCCATGATTAGCTATGCAAGGTTCATAGTAAAAAATCCATGACTTGAGTAATTCAATCAAGATGGTCTTATAGTTTCTTGTTTGGGCTAAGGAACCGAAGATGTTCAAGAGAGTATGGTTAACTTATTTGGGTGCTCTGAGAACATTATATTGACACTGCAATCTGTATGATACATCACAAATTTCTTCTTTCTAAAGAAAACTATATATGGATATTAGATACATATACACACATGAACACTAATGTGAACTTTCATTTATCTATTGTACCAACTAAAATAACAAATGCATCCAGAGAAGGCTACAAATATATTACCCTGTTCTCAGTATTTCCTTGTTCAGCTTCCATCTTACCAGCTATTATAACAGTTTGTTTTAGATAATCCAACACTAAATCATTGGCATATATATTTTACTTTATGTATAATATATTCTGTTTTATGAAGTATAAAATAGTTAATTAGTGAAAAATACGCTTGTCCCTCATTTATTGGACATTCAACAGCAGTACTGATGAGCGGGTCGTGGTGATGGTTAATTTGCCATACATTTTTTGAGCTGCAGATTTTGGATAGTGCTGTTTTGTAATGCATAATTTTTTTTTACAATGATCTGTATGTTCATTTTGCAAAATCATCAGTTTTGATGTTTTTGGAATGAATAATTTTCTACTTCTCAATATAATAATACAATAAAATTTTCTACTTCTCATCAATACTTTTTATAGCCTCCTCTGCTATGTTCTTCCATTTATTGTGTTGCTATCATAAGTAGATGATTGAATAATATACATATATTTAAGTGAAAAAAATCAGTAAAGTTTCAAATGTTAAAATCAGTTAAAATAGTATATCAATTGTTCTTAATGTTGAAAAGTTTATCAACATTGTATTTAACTCTAAACTTAGCTGTTTTTTATTTTTATTTGGTTTTAAATTGACTTATTTTTACTATTTTATTGTATTGGTTATTTGTAAATACTATCTTGATATATTCAACTTTCCCAGTGAGGGAAACTAACAATATTTGCTCTATAATTTTTTTTTTTTTTTTAAATTTTATATTAAAAGGAAATTTTTTGTTGGGAAAGAAGTTTTTCCACTTTAGTGACATTAAAGTGGAATTTCTTTCAGACAAAACGTTTTCCAGGCTTTTTAAAATAAAATGAATGATTTTAATTTTTAATGCAATTTTATCTTAATTATTTAAATATAGATTTTTCAAATATTTTGAACTGCTGTAGATGCGGCATATAAATTTTATTGATAAAATCTAGAATTTTGCCATTAATTCTGTTTTTTTTTTATGCAATAATTTAGATTAGAAGTACAAGCTGATGTTTCATCTAACAAGCGTTTCAGCCTCAGCAGCCATAGTGAAACTGCTTCAGCCACAGTTAGTGCAAACATGTCTCTTGCTGATGATGCTAGTATGAAGGCTCTAGCTGGCTCAATTTTAGGTTGCAGGTAATTGAAAACTTTTAGCAACATTGTATTGAGCTCTAAACTTAACTCTTTTTATTTTGCTCTGGATTTTAAATTGACTTGTTTTTACTATTCATGTTCTAAAATTATGGAAACTTGCAATTTTTCTGCATGTATCAATCTACATTTTGTTTAATAATATCAATGATTTATTTTTTTAGGGATTTTTAAAAGTGTATAGTGTTGAATGGATCCACAAATATACCAAAGTTTATTTTTATTTTGAACTTCAATTTGATATTATGAAAATTCAATTTATATTAATAAAATTGAAAATTCTAATGGTGTCTTAATTCTTTAAAATAAACTACACTATATTTTTTGTAAATTGTAAACATTGAAATAATCCATGTAATCTTTTAATTGCTTAAAAAATTTTGAAAAATCATCACACGAGTTTATTAAAAATGTTATAATAACATCAAACAACATCTACAATTGGTAATTCTATTTCACACTGTTGAGCAATAGTACTAACACTGAGAATTTCATTACCTTGCCATAAAAACAAACCATATCAAAATTTCAAACTTCTTTTATCCAATTTAAATGCATATCTTGTAATAAGCATAATAGTGCTTTCTTATGATTTTATTCCCATATATCTTGATAAGAAAGTGTGATTGGCTGCTATTTGTATACTTACATTTGTCTCTGAACCAAAATAGTCTTATTTGAAAACTAATATTTTACTCTGCGCTTAATTTTTTGAAATAGGTGTAAACTATAGGTTACCTAATTCAATCGAAATTTTATTGAGGAGTTTTGATGATTTTATGTATATATAAGGTTATAAATCAGCACTGAAGATCAAATTATGTATTGCTAGTTTAGTGTTTGATGACTGTATCTATTTAATATAATTGTTTGTGCAACACATTTTCTCACTATTTACAGAAGATTCTAATTTTATGCCTTGTAATACCTAACTTTTTATCTGATGACACAGTTTTGTTTGCCAAGTTTTGTTCTTAACATATTTTTCATTTTTACATGAAAATGAATTAAGCAAGGAAAAACTATTTACTTTTAAAATATTCTTTTAGAAGTGAATTGACAGCAAATAATTTATATACACAGTTAAAATATTACAAATGGAAAGACAACCAAAAATATTGTTAATTCAATATGTTACTAAAATAAACTATGGTAGTCACGAATTCGATAAACGTTATTGGTGAAATATGTAATTAAAAAAAATGATTGTCAGGGATATTAATTTAATTTAGAAGGGTTTTCTTTAAATCAATAATTTTGCATGCATTTACTGCCTTTTATATTTATTGGATAAGTTCTTAAAAAAAAAAAAAATCACAGAAGATTTATTAAATATTTTCTATGTTTAAAACATTTATAATTTGCAAATAGCACTTGGAGATAATAATTATTATTTAAAACAATGTTAAGTTTAAATAGCTGTTTTAATTACATTTTAGTTTAGTAAATATCTGAAGAAATTGTATGTCTTGGATTTTTTTAATAAATGCTCTGAAATGGGATTAGTTTAATTTAAATATTCTGTTGATTTTTTTGTGTGCAACATCAAAAGATATATCAGCATAAACTAATTAAGACAATTTTTATTTTAAGTGATAAATGTACAAAAAATTAGAAATTTCATTCATGTTTTATAATTAAATGAGCTTGTTATAAATATTAGATGTTATTGCAATAAATAAATATATCTCAATATTAGCAGGTCTTAATTAATTTAGCTGTTTGATTGACTGCATATTGACATTTTATGACAACATTTTTTGTGTGTGATAAGTTTCAGTAGCTTTTTAAATGTATTTTTACATTTTTAATTTAATGTAAATGTTGATTAGATGTATAATATATATGTTGGAAGGAATCTTTTTAAATTCACATGTTTGCATTTATACTTTTGAAGACTAACATAAAAGCTTATGTTTTGATTTAAAAAAAAAATAATTGTATTCTATTTTAAAAAAAATCTAAAAATTGTCTGTACTGATTTCACAATCAACTTTCATGCAAAGTATTGATGCAAGCTCTCAATAATGTACAAGTTTGCATTTATTATAAAACAAATTCTATTATTTTGTGATGAACTTTAATCCATTATTAACCATAATAATTATTACATTTAATTTAATGACAAATATAAACATAAAACCAATGTAACTAGTTTTTTTTATTTAGAATTTTAACTGAAAAAGATTTATAAACATCTGAAAGAAATAATAAATTCTTTTTTGATATAAAAGTAGCTGTATTAAACAACATCTGGTTATGTGCTAATTTATTTAATTAACTGTTGAGACTGCTAGCAATTACAATTTTCTTTTGATTTGGAAAAATCTTTTAGCTGTTTTTAATGCAGTTTAGCTAATATTTTCGTAGATATTGACTGATTTAATATTTTATGACTGGTCAAAAAATTGCTACATTAAGAAAGTAATGTTTTGTACATGTGAAATTTATACAAGAAGATATTGTGAGATGCAAATGAGATCAGCATTATATTTAGAACTTAGTTAAGTTCCTCTTATACAAATTGCATTTAAATATAGTAATACTGAAAAAAGTTTTGATTCCTTTTGTAAAAGGAGATATGTTTAAAAAGAAGTTACTGACTTTAATAAAAGTTGAAGTGTATTCTAGCAAGGTAATTTATCACAATCACTGTACTGCTTCTTCTACCAATTGAGATCCCATGACTGTTTGCAGGGTATGGGATTCCTGTTTAAGACTGTCAGTTGGGGCATAGTTCTGGATCTCTGTTTCTTGTTATCACTAATAGTGAGAAGACAGGCATGTTACCTACATGAGCTTTATTTAACATACCGTCATAGGAATCTCGAGTCAAGACAAATGATTAAATCAAACAGTCCAATTGGCATTTGCATTAGCAGCATAGGTTTCATGCTGCACCATAGTAATATTTTCTAAGGAGTCATTATGATAAATATGGATGTTTTAGGAATAGAGTGATGTTGTTTCCAAAGAATCCCAGTTCTATTTACAGTATCACTATGGTTGCACCTCCATCTTTGATGGCATTGTAAAGAATCCACATTACCAGTGCACATTTGACAT
>JAPDSC010119360.1:0-19133 GCA_026290005.1 Latrodectus geometricus
ATATATATATATATATATATATATATATATATATATATATATATATAAATGTGGCAGAATATTCACCTTGAAAGGAATTGATGTTAAGGGAGGAGTTCAACAGAAACCATATTTACTGAGTCATTAACATCGCCTGTTTGCCGCTGGAACAGGAGGAGGGGTGTCTCTAACAGACAATGGAATACCCCCTCCTGTCCAAAAGGGAAAAAATAGACCCTTACTGATGAAAGTCAATAGAGTATGTGGTCGACTTATTTGCAGTGATGACATGCTGCTCTAATAGTCACTCCCTCCCCCTCCTATGAGGGGTCTTTGTTGGTCGCATTTGAAATAAAGAGATTTATTAACGTACAATGAGTTTAGATTATGTAATATTATATATTTGCAGTTTCCTGAAATGGGAATCTGGACATATTAGAATATTTGGCATTTGTTTTTGTTAATAAGTTATACCACTATGTTTAAAGGAAACTCAAAATTTATGAGATCAAATCTATAGAAATTAGAAAATTTTTATTAAATATTGTTTCAAAATCAAATATAATTATTTTAAAATTTAAAATCCGTTTTATTAGGTAATATCTAATACTGTGGACCTTTAAAACGTTATCTATATATTCCTCCTCTTTTTAATTTTTGTGTAATTTGTTTTTAACATTGCATTCACTTATACTTATTTATTTATTTTACAATGTTAAGGAAATCAAACATGAAATAGAGTTATTACAAAAATTTGAGCAATATAGACGTAATAATTTAATATATCTATAAAATCAAAGAAAGCCATGTTAATAAATAAAAAAATGGTTAGTTAATAAAAGTTAAAAAATAAAAAAAAGGTTAGTTAAATAAATAAAAGGAAAATTTTATAGAAAACCTGTTTTCTTTCAATAAATCACTTGTTTTTAAGATATAAGATTAATGAGGTTTTAGGGGTGCGTCAAAATTAAAAAGTTAAGGAAAGGACTTAGATAAGATGAGACACTTCTAAGGAAGTTTAAAATTATAAGCATTTTTACGTTTTTCTAATCTTAAAAAGATTTTTCGGCTATTTCATATTAAATTATTTTACTATACACATTTAGTGTAATATATAATTATTTTACATATTTAGTGTTTATTGTATAATTTTAATATTTATTGTAGAACAGATATGTTACACCTAAGAATTTATCTTTATACTATGATATTAAATTTTTAAACTATAAAATTATTAATCAATTTAATTTTCAAGCTTACTCCATTTAAAAAACATAAAAAATTTGTGACATTTGCATCTAAAAATAATATTTAAATTATTATAATAAAGCTCATAACAGTCATAAAGATTTTGAAATTTGCATACTATCTATTCTTTAAAGATAATTTAGCAATCAAACTTCTGTATTTAAACTCAACAGACACATGAAGTCTTTTTGTATTAAAAATGTGTTTGAATGCTATTGTAGAAAAATTTATATTTTCATAATTATTGTCTCGGATAATATATTTTTCGAGTTTACTATCATAGATAATAAAGGATACTTGATATATATTTATAAACAGGTTTGTCGATACGTTTTTTCCTTTTCAGATAATTTTTAAAACTATTTTAGTTAAAAAGAACTTAAAGGTTAATTTGACCATATTTGATGGGGATTCTGTTAAACTATCAACATATCCTAAGTGAGAATTGAATCTAAAAATAGTCAAACGGATTGCCAGAAAATGATTATTCAACAACTACCACGAATATTTTGACATCAAAATTTTTACTTGACCATTTGTCATAAATCACCTTCAATATTCTAATAACTTATCCTAAATGATACAATTATATCCTAAGTGAGAATTGAATCAACAAATGTCAAACTGATAGCTAAAAAACTAATTATTCAGCAACCACTATTAATATTTTAACATCAAAATTTTTACTTGATAGTTAGCATATTTTATATAAATCTCCTTCAATATTCTAAGAAAAATTTATATTTTTTTATTAAAATTTATATCTTCAATATTCTATTAAAAATTTATATTTATTTATAAAATACAAAAGCCTATAATGAACTTAAATGGTTAATTTAAATTATTGAAATTGTTGACTATAAAAGTATGTTTGGTAAAAATATTTGTAAGAAATGATATCGCTGCTATTATAATCTTTAATATTTCTACAATATCATTTGATATTTTATTTAAATTCATTTCTACAGATATTTTAAACTTAAAAAATTGTTGAAGACGTTTTACAAATGAAATTATGTTTTAACAAACCTTTTATATTTAGTTGATATATGATAAATAAAATATCAAATAATATTTCTACAATATTATTTGATATTAAGTTTATTTCTACGGATATTGTTCTATATTTAATAGATTGTTGAAGAAATTAAACATTTGAAACTATGTATCAATAAATTTTATTTTATATTTAGTTGAAACATTATAAAGTACACAAACACTAATTATTAATAAGAAATAAACAACACTCTCTGTGTTATGTAATGCAGAGTTCATTAAATTTACTCTCATTAGTTTGATGAGACAAAATTAACGAACTCTCTGTGAAAACATGTCATATTTTCAAGAGAAGAGAGGAATATTTCTAATCAAATATTGAGACGGAATATTCTCTTAATTAAACTCTAAATTTGATTATGTCTACGATTGTTGGAGTACGGCCTCCATCAAAAGATGAAGATTGCATTGTTTAAAATTATTCAAATTTCGTGGATATTATAAATGAGAGTTGCACAAAGTCTGGATTCCATTGCAATTAGGGTGAAAGGGACTTCTTAATGAGGGAGTAGTAGATAAGTTTCGAAAAGGTAATTAAAACTTCATCAGCATATATTTATATCCCTGAGAGTTTTCTAATAGAATTAACATTTCACACGCGTGCTGGAGAAACAGAATTACTAATTAAGAATCCAACACAAAGACGCGGCAAATTAAGCGAATCTTTATAATTAAAGCCGCAGTGGTAACATCGCCACCAGTGTTCGCTGCTGTCCCTAATCATATTATTCAAATAAAACGTCTTAATGAAGGTTGGAATTTGTACAATTTGTTGGAGGATATATTATTCCTTTCCAAAATTATACAAATCCCCATTGCGGAGAATGCAGGCGTGGGGAAAAGTTTAAACGAAATTAGCCCTTCGGGAGAGAATCATCATTAAAACAGAAGAGTAGTGTCCTGCGCGCGCTTGTTTCCACTAATCACGGAGAAAATATCATTGCGCACTCGTTAAACCCGCGCAATAAAAGAGTCCGGCGTTTGATACCGGAAGCGCGAGTGGCAATTCAATTTGTGCCGGGCCCTGCTTCAAATGCGATGAAGACTTTTCGGCCGAAATGTTTCCGTCAATTCGAAGTAAATACATAGAATGAAAGAGGAAACTGGCGATCGCGATAAGGAATTGAAGCCAATGTTGGCGGGAGAAGGGGGGGGGATGAACTTTTCCGGGCATACTGACCGGTTATGGGGCGGCCATTTTGTTCGGGTTAGAAATAATAACGAGGCAGGAAATGGAATCGCTGTTTCGTGAACAATGAGAGCATAATGTAGCACTCATGAATGAGAAAAAGGGTGAAAGAGAAGTCGATTATGAATTTTATTTACATAGCTACCTACATATTTTAAACTCCGATCTCTCTTTTACTATTTTTTTGGCGACTTTTCCTGGAATGCAGCCAAAATGTTCCAGACATTCTTAAAGCGATTAAATGATTTTTTCCTTTACAAAAGTAATATTCATGAGTAGAATGGCTAGGCTTAAAAAATCGTTAAGTGCAATGAGTTATCAAAAATAAATGTCTTATAGAATATCGGAAAGCAGTCCAATTGCCCTATTATTTTGAATTACTCGAGAAATTTCCATATAAAGTGCTTTTTAACATTTATATGAACTGAAAGAAATATTTTTTATTCTAAGATTTAAAGATTAATATACTATCCACTAGTAAAACAAACAGCTTAGCTTTTCATTTAAATTCTTGCTACAGCACATCTTTTACAAATGAATAAAACATATTGCTCGGAATATAAATTTTTACTGGTATAATAATTTAAATAGATGAATTATAACTTAAGCTATGTTTATGCTGAAATTTCAGCTCTTATTTTCCGAAAGATATTTTTGAAAAATATGCATTGTATTTCTAAATATTTATTTTGATAATTCCCTATTTATGGTAAATATTTATCCAGTTGAATTAGAAAATAATTTTTTACTACCTGAACATTCATTAAAATTTTACGTTGAATTTATTTTTAGAGTTAGCTGTATGAGATAAGTTTAAATACTTTAATATTTATTGCAGAAAAATTTAGTTAATAATTAAATCTCTTTTAACTCTTATTTTAATTTATAAAGAAATATAATTTAACAGATTTTAATTTTGTAAATTTTATGTAAATGGTTTTTCTTATGATAATCTTATATTTCTGTATAACACAGGCATAAAATTAAAAATTGTGGAGATAGATTATATATTTCACGTAGAATTCCTTTCTTATTCATGAGATGTTATTCTGATTTTGTTGCGAAATAAATATATATATTTACGAAATGTTTTTTTTTTCTTTAAATAAGTATATTGATTTACGAATTATTCAACTCATCAGTTAAAAATATTTTATAATAAACTTGCTCACAGCAATACTAAGAGAAAGTTTATTGTAAAATATTTAGTAATAACAGAAAAAAATATTGATATTTTTAGTTAATTAGTACATCGAGTTAAATGGAATATTACTTGATTATTATAAATTTTCCTACTTGATAATTATACCAAACAAATGATATGTATCAGAATAAGAAATTTTATATAATATCTTGTGAATCTATTCATTCAAAATCTAAAATCTTGAATACTTTTTTTTATGGAATGCACCAACATAAAAAAAAATTGAAAACTGAAAAAAAAAAAAATCTTTTTTACTTATAAACTACATTTTAAAAAGGAAAAAATTGTGCTTACTAAATGATCAGAATAGCTTATTTTTTATGTGAATAAAAAATATTTTTCGGTATTTATATATATAAAGTGAACAATAGTGAAAATTACCATATATATTACAAAAACTTTCAAGAAAATCATTCATCCTTGAAAAATTACAATTAAAATTTTAGTTTACTTGAAAGGAAATATTTGATAGATTTTAAAGATATATATATGCATCCGTAAATGGAGATTTAAATAGTTTTTTTAGTCTTATTATTGTTTTCGTCTTCAAGTAAGCTTAGATTTATAAAAATGTTTATAAAATGGTTAAAAAAAAAAAAAAATGAAAGAAATGATACATGAACTCTCCACCTTCATTATGGCTTAAGGTGTTCGATTCAAGGTTGAATATTTCCAGTTTATGGTTACTTAATGTTAGTAGATCACTCCCTTCTTTGAATACTGATGGCAGACAATACTTTGCACAGACAGACAGAGAGTGCAGACATCTTACTTTTCAGAAATTCACTTTGATTCCATTACATTAATAATATTAATCATGAAACAAATTTAATATGGAAAGATCTAAACTTCATTCCTTGTAATTTTTAGCTATTTTTTTGTAAATTTTCATCACCATTTAAACTTAAATTGTACAATGTTAAAAAATTTAATAAGTTTCTGAATTATTTTATCGTTCAAAGTTTCCGGTTATAGAAAATGTTCGAATTCTTATAACACAGATTCACCAATTTTCGTATCCCTCTACTTTTAAATATAAAATGTTGATAAGAAAAAACAAGATAATAATTACCAAATGCTCAAAGTTTTTGACAAAAGTAAAGTTTGTAACTCAAAAATAAAAGTAGCTTGAAAAATTCTTTAAAACATTAAATTCTTTAAAAAATTAACACTAATAATAATCAAGAACAATTATATATATATAAACTATTTATGTCAAAGAATAAGTAAATTATTTTAATGATAAAATGAAATATTTACATTTATTTAAAGTATTTTCAGTAATTATTTCTATATAAACAGAATCTTGGCAAACTTTATTGTTGAAGTAACCAATAGCATCCACAATGTTAAACAGTAAATAATGTAAATAAAAGTTTATTTACGGATAAAATTAATTAAATCATATAATTTGAGGTGCATCAGAATATTTTTTAATAGGAATTAACTTATAAAATTAACGCATATCTAATGTTCTATAATTTAAGAAATTGAAATAATATTTATAAACACTATCTTGTTTCGAAAATGATACAAGAAAAATTCTGTAAAAGTGTTTTCTCCTTTAAACGAGTGTAAAGGCAAAGAAAACAGCGATACCACGCCAAACAGAGAGGAGTGAGTGAGTCTCTTTTACCTCTCCGATGTTTGAATTTCTCAGGCCGAGAGCGCCATGTATGTCACGTGCCTTTTGCGTCACTGTTTTCGTATCACGAACATCACCTACTATGTAAACACAATGGGTGAGGATGATTCACAAAAAAAAATTACATTACTAAACCATACGTTCGAAAGCTTTGAAAAAACCAATCATATGTAAATTACTGTCTTTTTACTGTGCTTATTTAATGATAGATCTTTGGTTACTTGAATACGAATTCTAAATGTGTTTATCATTATTATTATTACACTTTTTAAAAATAAATGCTCTTATTTAACGATGGTTTCCGATTTAATAATTTGAAATTTTTATTTGAGTAGAAAAAAGAGATAAATAAGAAAGTATTTCACGTTATTATATATTTTATAAACAAGCGTAAATTAGTTTCACATAATTTCTAATTTAATCCACAAAAATGTAAAAATGAAATCTCATTTATGTTAATACATGTAAAAATAACTTTCATTGTTGTATGAAATTTGGACATTTGATAACATAACTTACATATTATTTAGTTCGTATCATTAAAAGATACTTTTTTTGCTTCATCATTTAAAATTTAATAAAAATTAGATTAAATATCCTGCAAAACTACTTAAGGGATAAGTCTATACGAAGAAATAAATGTAGTTTGCATAATCTCCACTGGTACTATTATATAATTAATATCTTAAGAATAATTCTCCGCATTTTAATATCAGTAATGGTTTTGAGTTATTAACATGAAATATTAATCAATTTAAATAAATTAAAATAGTAATTATTACGATTGAAAAAATTATTTAAAGTAATCAAACAAAATATATAATTTATTTCCCTTTTAATATATTAATCACTCATGAAGCATTCATATGTAATTTGTGAATGTATTTATATATAATGAAGTCACTGCAATATTTATATAGTCAATTAGGACCTATATTTTACAGATAAAGAAAACTGCATAGATGTATGAGTGAGTGTACAATACATCTAATAATACATGAAACTAAAGTTATGTTAGTCATGACAATATAATACAATACTTATTTTGATATCCAGGTGTTGATTCTAGTGAATTATAAGTTCAACCACACATAACATACAATAATATTTACATTTATATATTCAAAAATATTGCAGTTTTTTAAATCAGAATACTCAAGTTTCATCAGATTCATTTGAAAGTACTCAAAGCAAATTTATCATGTTTGTAAACTTTTATCAGGGTACTTAATCTCATACGAAACTTATCACGAAACTCATACGAAACCTAATACTAAAAAGTTATACATCCATATCATAACTTCTTATCAGTCCCGAATATAAACATTTTTTATATTCATCAGTTTTAGAAAAAAATATTTTTATACTTTCTAATCCTCCTATAGATGTAACTATTATGATGACTATAACAAATTGTCTCTGTAATATTTCTAATATTTACAAGAAAGAAATATAATAAGAACATAAATACATCGTAAATTATTCATATATTTACAATGATTTCTCGTTTAAATTGATACCTTTGACATTTCAAAATATTTCTCAAAGATACATTTCATTCAAATTTTTATGAACCAATCTTCATGGGGCAGTTTTTCATCTAAAGACAGTACGTATCAGTATAAAAATATTTACGAAGTCATTTTTTTAATGTTCATCTAAACAACTTCAAAGTTTAACTATGGTATGTTGCATAGACAAATAAATACTATACAAAAAAAATCAATACTAACTTTTTTTATTAGAAATATTCAAATTTATTTAATGAAAGTTATTTGTAACTTTTGTTTATTTAACATATATTCATTGTATCAATATGTTTCCGGTATATATTTAATAAATTATGCTTTAAATAATAAATACATATATAAAATTTATTATAACCAAAATATTTCGAAGTAAATTTTTAAAATAATAGCAGTAATAAATTTACTAAAGAAATAAAAGGGCATCATTTAGAATAAAAACAAAATTAACTAAAGTTTAAATAAAAAAATATCAATACTTATAGAAAGAATACCCATGTGTCCTCATTGTTATGTTTCAAAATAATTCCTTATTAGTGGTTATTGACTTCTTCCCGTTTTTGATGATTAACAATAAATTACAACGTTAAAAAAATTATTAATATTTTTTTAATAATTAGAATATTTAAAATTTCATTTGTCTCTATTGAAAAGAATAATTTCAAAAAAGTGTGAAAAGTTTTCTCTATCATTATATAGTCCATTGTTAAAAAGCAATATTTCTTTTGTGTAATTAATCAGTATTATATTACGAGGGGACATTTGTATAATATTCAGTCTATTTGACTTAACGTTTACAAAAATCAATACTTTAATTTCTTATCATATTAAAATCAAAAAATTTATTAAATATATTCATTTTGATGAATATTATTGCTTAGCTAGAATAAGAAAGGCACTCAAACGCTTCCATTTGTCAGATATTTTCAAAATATGATAACTGAAAACAATTTACTCTTATGAAATTAATACACTTTAGTTCAGTATCAATGGAATCAATTGTTGAAAACAATGGAAATGTGTTATGTACTTTCTAACATATAACTACATTTCTAAAATGTGATATCTTAGCAACACCATCCAAATTCATCCTGAAAAAGATTTCTAACTTCAAGTAACTTGCTTTGACTAATTATAGGCAAATTTACGCTAAATTAATTTATATTTTTATTTGCACTTAATGGTATAAATACGTAAGCTGCTTTACAGAAAAAGTACCAAAATAAATCATTCAAATGTTTTTAAGAACACAGCAAGATTTGAATGGGACAATGAAATAAAAGTGCAGGTATCAAGTTTGTAAATATTATATTCGAAAACGCCCTTAACATCCCCGTTTTTTAAATACCTTGCTAATCCGTCAGCAATCACAGCAATCTTGCTCAGTGAACCGCAAAAAGCAGTCACGTGACCCCCTGACAGCCTTTTAGTCGGGGTTAATAGATCCCCCCTCGGATCTTTTTATGTAAGTAATGAATCGGCCATCATCAGTGCTTTAGCCCAGGATTAATCGAGCGTATGTTGCGATACGGGTGTTGCAGATCACCGTGCTCACCCCTGCCGAGTGTGTACTTAACTATTTTTCATGCCTGGATTGCCGAATGGAAAAGAAGAAGCCTGTGTGATTTGGTCATAGGGTTGAAAGGATTTCATCTTACTAACAGAAATATATGCATAAGAATTATACAGGTTCTTTAATTTTACAATATTTAATAATATGAAATTTATTCTGTTATTGAGTATCATTTTCTTGTATTACCGAAGGGAAAAGAAGTTATCTGTGTGATTTAGTCATAAGGTTGAAGAGATTTCATTTTATTAGCAGAAATCGTGGAATATATGCATAAGAATTATATACAGGTTCTTTAATTTTACAATATTTAGAAATAATATGAAATTTATTCTGTTATTTATTCTGTTATTGCTATCACTTTCCTGGATTACCGAAAGAGAAAGAAGAAATCTGTGAGATTTGCTCATAGGTATTGAAAAAGATTTCATTTTACTAACAGAAATAGCGATATATATGCATGAGAACTATACAAGTTCTTTAGTTTTACAATACTTAAAAATAATATGAAATTTATTCTGTCATTATCATTTTCTTGGATTACCAAATGGAAAAGAAGAAACCTGTGTGATTTGATCATAGGGTTGAGAGGATTTCATTTTATTAAACATGCATAAGAATTATACCGGTTCTTTAATTTTACAATATTTAAAAATAATATGAAATTTATTCTGTTATCACCATTTTCTTAAACTACCGAATGGAAAAGAAGAAACCTGTAAGATTTGGTCATAGAGTTGAAAAGATTTCATTTTGTTAACAGAAATAGTGAAATATATGCATTAGAATTATACAGGTTCTTTAATTTTACAATACTTAAAAATAATATGAAATTTATTCTGTTATTGAGTATCACTTTCAGTAACATTCGATGATTATATTGGAAAGAATTTAATAATACTATTTTATACTCAAGCTATCCACATAAAATTTATATATTTTTTACAATTCTTAATTATCATGGGGAAATATACGAAGATCTTGAAATACTCGTCTTGAATCATCGTGATTTCTTAAATAAAATCTTCAAGATTAAAGCCGCTATTTTTCAGAAATTTTAAAAAGCAAAATGCACATCACAAGGGAAAAAAAGGCATAAAAATGTGATAAATGTTCGAAACATTTTCTATTTTCCTGGAAATAAAGATGAATTATTTTTTAATAATTTATAAATATAAATGGAGGACTTTTTGTATCCACTTAATAATTCATGTTTTCAAATGTATTATTTAAGAAATAATAATATACTCTATAAATAAATCAGCAATACTCAGATGTAAATTTTTGTTTTCAAAAATATATATATATATATATATATATATATTTGTGTGTTGTGTGTGTGCATATAAATGTATCATTACAAAATATTCTCAGTACAGTATTTTTATTTTAATAATTTATTTTTATAGGTTATCCTCATAATGCCATTGGTGGAATGACAAAATCCTCATTGGATGCGCATGCGCATCCTCATATTAGGAACATGCAAGGTAAGATATATTTTAAAAAATAACACAAATTTTCCTTTAGATAACAATTGAATTTATGATGCAATCAATCATACGAGATGATTTAATCAACAGAGCTATTTCTCATATAATTTTTAATTTGTGCTGCTCAACTAGATCACAGAGAAAATAGTAATTAAGTTTTTACAATTCCTATAATTTTGAATTAATTTAGATTTTTTACTGTCAAAAAATGCAAGTGAAAGAAATATTTTTAAAATTTTACATTTTACGGTTATTTAATTTCCAATTCTTCCCATGATAATGTTATTCAGTCACGCTATATTAATACTCAATCTTTCAGTAACATTTCAACCACCAATTAATTTGTTGTCATAAATATATCTTTGACATAAAATATCAGTTAATATATCTTTGGCATAAAGAAGAATCAAAATTTTTCTTTGCTAAAATGATGAGAAAGTGAAAATGTAATGGGAAATCATTTTCTAAAAACTAAATATTTTATGACAGTTTCCATTCTGAGGTCGAAATTTTTATAATGAATATTTACATAATCTTCATTAGTTATAATGCATCAGTAATATTTCATATCGTTATTATAAAACAAAACGGAATTCTCATTGGATTACAAAGAGTTTGAAGCATTTTTTTAATAAAAGCTTTAAGTTAAAAAATTTTTAAGTATACTGTTTTGCCAAATAAAAATTCCAAAGATTAAATGAAATTATTCAAAATATTTTTTCAAAGGTGATTTTATAAAAGTCATTTTTTTAGCTTCAATATATTTCAACCTATGTCTTAAGTAATTATAAGACATCTGAGTATTTCTAAAAGGGAAATTAGATTCACCAAATCTGAAAAAAACATAGCTAAAAGAAATGTTTTTTGAATGAAGTATCGTCAGTGACCTTTTAATACTGGTTAACAACTTCTTACCGCCCACCTTGTCTAGTGGTCAGCGTGCTTGGGTGCGGATAGGGAAGTCCTGGATTCGAATTCCAGGACTTCCAGGAACATGGAAGTACTGTCTCTTTTACTCTCTCCTGTCTTTGTCCTTTCCTTGCATGGATAGAGTATCAATGGTTGCCTACCCTATAAAGGGGTGCCTATGGCATGTAGGTACTGAGGAATTCAGACTCCACACCAAATAATGGTTCAGTTGGAAAAGTACAGCAAATAATCCCATATTGCCTGGCAGGCATTCGACAAAAAAATTTTAAATTCATTAACTTTATAGTCGAGCATACGAAATGCTGAATTGAATTCCAGACGATGAATCACTCTATTACCAAATCATTCAAACCTTATTAGATATGCACTTTCCAATTTTCATTTTATTAATAAGTGGTGATATATTTGAGAACAAGATTTGTTCAGTTATTTTTCTACTTATCAATATTAACATGAACTCCAAATTAGTAATAGCAGAATTGTATTATTTATAAATATATTTAATATCAGATGATTCTGACCAACTAAAAAAATTATTGAAATATCTAATCAGAACAGTCTAAGTAACTTAATAACATATTCTAGATGTAACATTTTTTGGCATATTGTTTGAAACAATTTTAAGATGCAGCAATAAAATAAAAAACTTTGTAGCAGAATAAAAATGAAAATTTAATAATTTTTTGCCTATAGACGATATGAAAAATCTGAGTTCTACATAAGTTCTAGTAAAACTAAATCATTTTTTGATGTTTTATTGTCAGACGAGATTCTCTCGAGAATAAAACTTTAGTTTCTAAATTTTCCAACAGTAACATTTGTACTCCATTAAATAAAATGGTTTCGAGTAAGAAACATTATTTAAATCGATAATTGCTTACAGAATTTATCATAAACCACTAACAAATTGTATAAGGATCTATAGACACAGAGTTCTTTGATATTCCAGCTTCCGACATTGCGTTAGAACCGGTGGAAGTTCCTGGATTATCATCTTATCCCCTCCTTTTTTGGAAAGTGAATTAGCAGGGTTGAGCCGGACATTCAAAGATTTCAGTCACGTTTTTTGGATCTCACGAGGTCGTGATCTTCGTGTGATCATTTGTGTTTGGGATAGGGGAAAAGTTCTCTCAAATGAACTAACTCTCACCCTCCAATAATCCTATACAACGCCTCAGGAAGGTTGCTTTCTTCCCCAAAGTCGCCAATAGACATCTCTACAGAATTAACTCGCCAAATCTGATATAACTCCTTTTTGAAAATAAAACGCCCAATTCAACAATTACCTTGAGTACTTTATATATATGTCAGTTAAAAATATTTTTACTTGTTTTAAATAGGTTTAAGGGGTTGTATTATGTCATCAAAAGAGAAAATACTTAATGCTTTTTTCGAAATAAAAAAAATTCCATTTATAATTAACTAAATTCTTCAATGTGATAAAGTATATTGTAATATA
This sequence comes from Latrodectus geometricus, assembly GCA_026290005.1. Lineage (NCBI taxonomy): Eukaryota > Metazoa > Arthropoda > Arachnida > Araneae > Theridiidae > Latrodectus > Latrodectus geometricus. The sequence continues at coordinate 13,300 of JAPDSC010119360.1, forward strand.
CGTTATTTTTATTTCATTTAAAAATTAAATTAAAAATGATATCTTGAGTTTCATCTGCGTAAATATTATACAGTGAATCAAATATTAGTTCGCATAGTCATTCATATAATACAAATGTGAAAAAATAAATAAAATTCTTTTTTATTATTGCCTAAATTTTGGAAAAAAATTTGATCTCATAAATAAAATTTGAGTAAATGTTAAAATAAATAACTTTACTATCATTTTATAAAATATTGTTAAATGTATATATACAAATTTTATAAACTCCATCTTAAAAATGAAATTTGTTGAATCACTGTATTAGATATATTTAATATACTTTAACTTGTAAAATATAAATAAACCTTGTGCCTAATTTCAAACTTAATTTTCATATTTTTCATTATTATTAACGTAGGGGTTCCTTAAATATATATATATATATATATATATATATATATATATATATATATATATATATTATTCAAATTATCCAAAAATGCTACTGTAGTACGTCATAAACATTTTATATTATTAAAATTTAAAGCCTCCAATATAAAAAAACTAACCTGGATTTTTATTGTATTTGAAATATTATTAGAACTAGTAAAAAAAAGTATTTTAAATAAAATTATTTAAAAATGGATTAACATATTAGACTTTTTGAGAATTTTTCATTAAGTATATTATGTTGTGGCAAAGTATATTATGAATTAAGCAGTAGCTTTTAAAGTAGAATATTTTTTGATATCATAACGGAGAATACATGAGCAAAATTATTTCTATCATTTTTAAATATTTTTAGAATTTTCAATCCCTATAAAAAATTACTTTTCGACTTTTAAAAACGTTATTCTAAAATGTTAAGTAATATTGAAATTTTAAAACATTAGAGAGGTTTACAATTTGATATGAAATTAAAAATGTATAATGGTAAATTATTGAAAAATAAAATATTATTAATGAAATAATCAAAAAAACAAAAGTCTGAATAAAATGCATTGTGAAATCCTCAAAACGAGAAGTTATTTATTTAAATCTATGCTCAAATATAAGAATCTACATTAATATAATTGTTACAGATTATCCTCTCTCTCTTAGAATAAATTATATAATATTTTAAGCCTCCTTTATTTGAAACTCATTACAATAATTAACACAAATATAATATATTTAACATACTCTGACGTTAAACTAAATATTTAAAAGTATCTTTAATGAAAGCAAATGATCAGTTTGGATTTAAGAAAATATGTAGCGATATTATAAAATTTAATAAAAATAACTTATTTTATTAATACAAGTTAATTTAAAAAATACAAAATTTTCTCAAAATAAAACTGACCTAAAATATAATTTTCGCCAAAAGGGCGATACAAAGCCTAAAATGGTTGTGCTTGGGGATATCAATGAATATTGATTTGGTAGAACATAGATTGGAAAAGAGGGAACACAGAGCAGCGGTCACTTCTACTCTTCCCGGATTAAGGACAGTGAAGCTGAAACTGGCAATCACTGACCACCCCTCTAATCTCTACTCCCATTCTACTGCTGATCGGTGATTGAAAAAACATCGGCCATTCTCTGAAAAAGAGATTAAATGAAAGTATCAGAGCGAGAAACTACAAGGAGTATTGTTTGGAGAAATATTTAATATTAGAAATGAGAAAATTTTTTTAAAAAATCTGGAAAAATATGAAAATAGTATTTTAAAAATAAAATCTACACAAAAATAAAAATAAAATCTTTATTCTTTATGGGAAAATATTGCTCATAAAAATTATCATTTCTGGAAAATATCAACTGAGTAACAAAATTTAAAATTAAAAAAGTAAAAATGTTTAAAATTTCAGGAGTGTAAAACATTTTTATAGGAATATTTTTTTATATAGACTATTAATAAAATTGGCAAAAATCTTAAAATTGTATTAGATACGCATGTTATGGTTATATGAAATAAAATTTTATACACCATAAAGATTACTCTTTAAGCTATAAACTCTAACTATTTCCAAATATGTAACTTACTTTACATTTTTGAATAATTTGACATTTTACTTATGTAGCTTTATTTGGTGGTTATCATTTTCAGGGAAATAGACTTATTTAAATGTTTTTTTTTATTATAAAAGTATACTCTTTTTTATATTAAGTCTTCAGAAAATGTGTCTGTTTATAATTTGTTATCGAAGGAAAATATGGTTAAATCTGCCACAGAGCAGTTTTAACTTTTATTAAATCAAATTCTAGAAGTTTCTTGAAAAGCAATTTTTTTATATTATAATTCATATATTTTAGCCTGTACATATTTCACTACTTTCAATTTTTATTTTAACGTCTGTTATAATATCTCAGTTCTTTGATTATTAAAATTGCTTCGTTTTTTATGATTTTGCACAAATCAATTTCTTAGCTTCAAGACATCAAAAAGACTTTTTCACTGGCTGACGAAGATTAATTAATCAAATTTATGTTTATTTTTCTAAGCATCTTTTTCTAACTATAAAATTTATGTACCTTACCAAAAGTAAAAAAGCTATATTTACTAATATTTCGTAATAAAAAAATAATATATATGATCCTAATTTATGATTCTTCATATGAAAATTATTAAGTTTATTAGTAGATATTTAATAGATAGTTATTTTAAATAGTTTTTAAACGTAAAGATTTACTGGTAAGATTAAAGTCAAATTTGTAAATAAATATAATTTTTTTCAACAAATTTGTAAATAAAGACAGTAAAAAAGAACACAGCTTTGAATATTTGCAATTTATAAACGTATTTAATTATTTTCTGAAATGTTATTAACTCTTTTCATGTAATTTTCTGCCGCTTACTCTGTCTAGTGTGGTCAACTTACCTGACTAAGAATGGGGAGGTCTTGGCTTTGAATCCTGGCTCGGGCATGGATGTACTTTCTCTCTCTCTCTCTTGTCTTTGTTTTTTCCTTGTGTGAATGGTTGTCAACCCTATAAGCGGGTACCAATGGCATGTGTGTACTGAGGAAGTCGGACTCCATACCAAATTAAGGGTCAGTAGGAAAAGTGGAGCAGCGCACCTTATATTGCCAACCTAGCTGGCACACAAACACAACAACAACATAAAATTTTCTAACATTTATTTTGAAATAATTCAGTATTCTCTAAATAAACAAAATAATTTTTTTTAAAACTTTTTGGTTTTTGAGGATAATTTATTTAATTAAATATATAATTTTAATTTCAAATAAAAGTAATTTAATGGAACTATTTTAAAATGAAGTGCCCCATTCTTATATTTTTACAACAGTGTTTCATTTCTGAAAAACGTGACAAATTTGTAAAATCTCTGAAGAAAGTCTCTTTATTCTTGGTACAACGAAAAGAAGATTTATCCATTTTGAGAATTCCCAGTGGCAATGAAACTTTTGAAAAAATTTTCCAACAAAATTTAACTCACTTTTAAAATTTCTATTTTTGAAGAGCTGCTCTAAATGCAGATAGTAAGAAAGTGAAAAAAGATTTGATTTTTAAATATTTATTTTAAATTGTTTGTTTCTTTTAAAGCAATAATGTCATTAGCTAATTTCTTTTCAGATTGTAAATAACTATTTTATTATGATTTTTTTTCTATGATTTTATTGTTGTAAGTGAAGATATTAAATTTTTTTTTATAATTTTAAGGACAATGAGTATTTTGTGAATGCGGTTAATATAAAATTGTATTTAAATATAAAATGAAACGAAACTTGTTAATGGTTTCAAAGTAAAACAATTCTCTGAATTTTTTTTAATATAATTGATGTTACTTTTTATTAAATTAATGAGATATTACTTTATTAAAACATTAATCAAGAAATACAAACGATACACTAGCGTAACTTCAATGTAAATTGAAGAATACATTCGTTAACAATTTTAAATATTATTGATTTTTTTTAGAATTGAAAACAGCTTCTTCTAGAGTAATACTAATATCTAAAAATGATTTTTTACTACCCGATTCTAATATATTCATTTTAACAAGTAAGTAAATAAATTTTTTTCATTGTTTAATCTTAATTTTATTTATCATAACAGACAATTGATTTTATATTTATAGATTTAAATAAACTAATAAGAATACAGTGTTAGTCGTTGTTGTCGTGTGTCAGCTAGGCTGGCAGTATGGGCCGCACTGCTCCACTTATCCAACTGAACCATAATTTGGGGTGAAGTCCGATTACCTCAGTACACATATGCCGTAGGTTTATAGGGTAGGCAACCATTCTCAACTCATTTAGTCAAGAAAAAGATAAAGGCAGGAGAGAGAGTATATCCATGCTCGAACCGGGATTTGAATCCAGAACCACCCTATTCGCAGTCAGGCATGGTGACCACAGGACAGAGTAGGCGGTACAATATGTTAGTTAAAATATATAATTGTGTAAGTTAAATATATACTTTGGAAGTACATAAGCCATTTAATAAAGTAATCTAACCTGATGTATCAAACCTAAGCATTTTGAATAGGAATGAAATATTAGTTTTAAATAAGAATTATGATTTCAATGACTTGTAGAAAGTTTTAATTTGTAATCAAGATTTCTTAAATTGGAGAGCAATTTTAAAATAATTTCAAAGTAAAAGGTACTTCTATAAATTTTTAACCAGCAACTCAAAGAAATTCTAACTACAAATAAATGCGCTTACTATCACAAACAATATATGTTACGAAATCAAAGGCTTATATTTTCTGTTCACGATATTTACCATTATGGTGACTAAAATTATTATCTTATAAGTTTACGAACTTAAACTTTCTTATTTTGTCATCGATTTCTATGTTAAGTTAACAAAGTATATAATTCCAATATTTAGTATGCCAATTCGTTCCCAATTCCAGCCAATCTTCTTTACCTAGATGAGTCAAAAGTTTTAGATTATTTTTCATTCTATGAAAACTATAATTTGATCATTATATATTTAGTAAAAAAATCGTCGTACATTTTATGTAATTTTATTGGTCACCAAATCTTTAATTCTATTTGCGTAAAAAAACTTTCAAAATCTTTAAGAAATTCTAATATTTTACCTATCAACTTGTTTTCCAATAACTTTCACACACAATCATGTATATTTTTTAATCTTATAACAAAATATTAAAAAATAATTTTAAAAATTGTTCGCGATGCATACTTTGATGCATTCTTAAACAGTGATTAAAAATTCCTTTCTAAAAAGTATGAATAAGTTATCAGTAATTTTGGTTATTAATATTTGATGAAAATTAATTTTTGTTCGTATTAATAATTTGAAAGGAGTTAAGTTAAAGACTAGTAAAAATTTCTTTTTGAAAATAATGAAGAATAAAAAATAAATAATAAATTATTAATAAAAGCATTTTTGATAAAAAAAAATAATAATGAGGCGAAATTGATGACTAATAACTAAGATTTGCGAAAAAATAAATTTCGTAAATTCTGAGAAATAAGTTACTATATTGGTGATCTAAATTTTGTTAAAATGCTTCTAATAGCAACAAGGAATGATAAAGAATTATTAAAATTATTCTGGTCAAACTTTAATAAAATTAATTTATTTTAATAATAATAAGAACTAAGGGAATATTTTAGGTATCTACCTTAATGAAAATTCCTTATGGAAATATTGAGGAATAATAAATTAAAGCTTTTGAGGATGAATCTGGAGAAAATTTGATTTTAATAATAAATAAGTACAAAAATTAATATACGATAACATGGAGTTTTCGAAGGGTTAAGCTTTAATAATTCCTGTAAATATTGAGGAATAATGAATTAAAGATCTTGAGGATGAATTCGGAGAAATTTTGATTTTAATAATAAATAATTACAAAAATTAATAAACGA
>JAPDSC010119360.1:25192-41722 GCA_026290005.1 Latrodectus geometricus
TCACAAGATCATTTAAAATAAAAACTTGGAATTTCCATTCTATATCTCGAACCCAACCAAAATTTTTTTTTCTGGCTGTCTTGTAACTAACGGAAGACATCAGATCACTGGTGATTTTTCTCCCAATTTCGAAAGAGATGTGAGCAAAGTTATTACTGAAATAATTGCAAAATTCGATTGCAGAGTAATTATCCGGGTGACGGCGGTATAGGAACAAGGTGAAATTCCATTATCTGCTCTTCTATATTTTTTTCCCTTTTCCTCCATCCCTTTTCATCAACTCCGTTTTTCGCTATTATTGATTTTTCGTGTTTTATTCTTTTTTATCACTTAATAAACTGTCAAGCGCTTTCATTCACCAAAAAGAGGAAAGTGAAAAAAAAATATTGAAATTGTGTTTTAGTAAAAATCATTTGAATTCTACGGACTTCATTAATGCAGTTTTCAATAATTAGCTGTTTCTGATAATTTATTTGATGTTACACATTCCTTGTTAAAATTAACTAAGATTTCCCTCAAAATTATTTAGTCATAATTATTTTTGATTGAATAAACACATGAAGTATACATTATCTTAATGAAATATTTTAGGAAATTCATGACTAATTTAAAAAAGATAATTTGTATAAATACTATTAATTAATTAAAATACAAATTATCATTTCATTTTCTGACATTGTTATGCATTTATATATTACTTCATAATGATTCTGATATAATTTATTTCACTAAACATTCTAGCTACATTCTGTTGGTTACATTTAAGATAATAATTATTTCTAGTTTTGTGAAAGAAATTTTAATTTTTGATCAATGCTTTCTCAAAATTCATTAATTTCATTTTAATCACTATATTTCAGAATTAAAATGATTTAATTGTTTATAATTATTTTATGATTTAACTGTTCATAATGTAGTGAGATCTGGTCAATATTGAAATACCGGTTTTATTACCAATAAGAAGACAGTTGCTGAGATGCTGGAGAGAGATCGCCAAATTTCGCCAAAGTTCTTTTCTTATAATATTGTTCCTATTCCCTTATTTATAGTTATCAATTCGCTTTTAAATTTTTAATAAATAAATTTATAATTAATAAATTTTTTCGCAACAGCATACAGATGCTTAAAATAGATGCGGATAATCCAATGACCAGTTTTCAGAAAGTGTCGTTAATAAACCTGGAGTTATCCATTTTAAATAGTTGGTCTTGTTCATTTTTAACTCTTTGTCATAATGTGCCTAAAATATATACACATTTTTCCAAAAGCCCTGACAAAAACCTTATTTTGTTCTGTTTCATAAAGTCAATGCGATATAGAAAAATGCCAGCTTGGAAAATTTATTTTTAAATAATGAGGAATTTCAGTTGATATCTTATATTTTAACATGATAATGGACTATTAAATCATTGTATTTAGGATTTACCAAAAAATGTACGTCTAAATGCGTAAACAACAAATTTTGATTTTACTGAATTTATTATTCGTAAATATGTCTCCATATTTTACTTCATAAGTTTTAAAACTATTTCCATAAAAATATTTTGTATTTAAAGCAATAGAAATATTTTCAAGTATTATCATAACTCAAATGCATTTTTTTTTTCGAAAATAAAGATGAAAATTAAAACACAAAATTTTCATAAAGTTACCAAAAAAGTAGTAATATTATTTATTATGATATTAATTTGCAATTTGTATTCTTATTATGATGGTTACTAATTAAAAAGCAGAACTGAATATAAACCTAGATGGTTAATGTTTTCAGCTTTAGTTCAACAGTTGTGATACTAGTTCCTACCTCACAAGTAGATGTTTTTAGTAAAATTCGCTTTAAAAGTGTAGTTCTTCATTGAATTCCTGCTTAAAAAACAAACTAACTAACTAAAATACCGAAATATATTATTTGTATCTTTTTTACGTGCTTATATTATATGCAAGAGATACCGATATGTTGTCATCTTTTAATAGAGGTACTTCTTTACAGAAACAATATTTTTTGTGTTGGAATCTATATATTGTTGTGACCTTTTGATTGAGTGTTAAATGAATTCTCGAACAACAAAAGTAGAATGTAATTTCTATCATTTATTTTTCATAAAAGGAATAATATGTTTCTATCTACCCGTAAAATTGTATTAATTCAAATATAAACACAGTAATCACGTTCATAACTTTCATATAGATTTTCTGTGTGTATGGACTTCATACAGAAAATTTTCTTTCTTTTTATTTTGTATCTTCAGTTTTGATCCCTTAGTTAAATATATAATCCTACATGCATAGATAAAGAAAATTATTCCAAATTTTCACATCTCATATAAAGTATTAAAGTCGATTTAGAGAAATATAAGTTGTCACATTTCCTTAGATTCCATGATATTATATTAAAGGTAGTTACCACATCGGTATCAAGAAATTCATCACAGTTTGACAATGCTATTACAATACAAAATTATATCAAGCAGAAATAGATGTTTGTAACAATTTTAATTGGTGTATTTGTCAGATGAATATTGTGAAATTAAAATTATTTTGGTTTTTAAAAAAATTATTCACCTTCAGAACTTTTTTAATTATATTGAAGTTGCAAAGTGAAAGATTATCGCTCTAATTTTTAATCATCAGCAAGCAAAATATCAGTAAGCTTTTTACCTCCTTTCTTTCTTTTGCGAAGCTAAATAACAGTACAATATAATAATGGTAAACAACTGAATAAATTAAACAATAGTACAATAAAACAACTATAAAGTTTTAATTTGCTGAAAAAGAGATTATTGAATAAATTTTTGAAAAATAAAACCATGTAATGTTAATTTCGTCGGGCCTGCCTCTGTTGATAAGTATCCTATAAGAATATTTCCATGCAATTTGCACAATTATTTTGATAATTTTATGCATTGTTTACAATTTTTATACCAATCATAAAATAATAAATTAATATTCATTGTAATTATTTGGATCTTTTAAGTCCTTATAAAAGTAATATTGGAAAGAGGTTTGTTAAATTGTGAAATAATATTATATAAACATAATACAAAATAGATTAAAGTCTTCAATAGGAAAAAGAAATAGTTTATCCATAATTATTCGAAAAATTGAATCAACAAATATATAAATTGAAATACGATTTTTATAGAATTTAAAATTGTATTTATAGTTCGTTGGGGGTAAATAGTCTTTTAAAGAATATTTGTATCAATTTTTAAAATATTTAGAGCATTTTTTGTATAATTGTGGTAGGTTTATCTAATTAATTTAATAAATTGGTAGGAATTTATTAATAACTATATAATTGGTAGTAATTTATTATTGATTTGAACGAGAAGGATTACAGAAGGAAAAAAACTTTAAAAATTATTTTTTTCTATGAAATAATAATTTTCGAATGATGATCATTACTTACGTAAATTGTTCAGTAAAATTCTTACTGAGAAAATATATCAAATTAAAACAGATTAGGGGTTGTTTAAAAGTGTTCATAACAATATTGAGTAACCAGTCTACATGTTTCTTTAACACGGTGACTATATAGTATACGATAAGCAAAACCAAAATCGGTAAAAGAGATATTGAGTAACAAAAAAATGGAAATTCTTGATGAACGTCTGGTCGTTTTTATGTCTGGAGCCACGTTGTACTATAAAGGAAGACAAGAGATAGCTTTGAAGATCCTAGAGTGGCACTGAATGACGAGAAGGAAGGAAAAAAAAAAAAAGAAGATACTCTGGTCCCAACGAGTTTTGAAGACAAAAGGCCTTCCAAACCTCCATTAGTGCTGCTCTCTTCCCAAGGAAATGTTGGTGCAAGAATGGAAAAGGAATGATTCATGGACGACATCCGGGTCCTTGACGACCAAAACACCCGGGAGAAGAACAGGTGGGGGTGGAGGCACAATGACGAAAAAAAAGTAAGAAAGCCAATCCCGCGAACAACAGTACCTCTTCCATGTGCTTTCCATTTCGTTAGTTAGCGCCCTTCTCCAAGAGATGATGTCTTGGTGGAAGTGTACCCTGTCCTTCCCCTACAGAGTAAACATTAGCGTAGATTGGTGTGTCTAGTTAATGGTGAACAAAGTACACATTGTAGGACGGTTGTGGTTAGGAATAAAAAGAATTCCACGTCAAAATAAAAATATCTCGCTCAAAATACAATTGAAACGAAAATGTCTTAACGAAGCAAATATCGAATCGAATCATGTTGTGATAAATTACAAGGAGGAAATCAATTTTAACCAAGTATTCACTATATTAAAGTTACCTTAAAACTGTAAAAATAATAGCAGTGGATGTTTGAAGTAATTATGTCAATTGAATAATCAATCAGTAATGTAGTTTCAATCTAATGATATATAAATCCTATAAAATATTAATAAATTGAGAAGAGATAGATGTAAAATATATTGTATTATTCAATTATATTGAATAGAAAATAGCCAATCAAAATGGCTCATATCATCCGCAATGTTTTGCCAACGTATAGGACATTTTCATAGATAGTGGAACATATAAATATGATGCAAGGGAGGTAACCTGAAAAACTTCCAAGAACCACAAGGAGACAGCAACAAAAAAATACAAGGGCAAAATATCCATTTATATCTCAATGTCATCAATACCCGTCTTTTTTTTTCTTGTTTAAAAGAGGTGAGATTTGAACTCTAGACGTGGTGGTTATAGTTCAAATTAATGTACCAATGATTGAGGATCTACCAATAAATGCTGTTTTCTCACTTAGCTACGAGATTCTTCATTCGGTAATCATTATTATACAAATGAATATTGATTAATTTTTATCTTTAAGCAGTATTTTAACATGATTCGCATTAAATTTTTAAGTTAGCCTTAAGAAAATAGATTATAGATTTTTACTATCAATATAAAAATGTTTAGCCAAAACGCATTAAATAATTTTTTCTCAATTTATAATTTTATTCAAATTTTAATGCCACCTACCCTGTTTGGTGGCCAACGTACCTGGTCTAAGAGGTCCTGGTTTCGAATCCCAGCTCGGGCAAGGGTGTATTTTCCCTCTCTCTTGTCTTTGTCTTTTCCTTGACTGAATGTTTGCCTACCTTATAGACGGGTAACTATAAGTATGTGTGTACTGAAGAAGTCGGACTCCACACCAAATTATGGTTCAGTCGGAAACGTGGAACAGCGCACCCCATATTACCGGCTTGGATGGCACTGAAAACAACAAAAACAAATTTTAATACATTACATTTAAAATGAAAGTTATTATGAAAATTATTATTGCTCTTTTCTACAATAAGAAAACAAATACATATGTTCTACTTTTTCATTGTTTCACTCCGACATTTGATGTCAATTTTTTCTTTTATCCATGGATAATACAAAATTAACTCCATTTTATTCAAAATTTCTGAATTACTTAATATTGTGGCAAATAATATATAGAGCGTTATAATTATTTTAGGTTTATTCCTTAACAGAAAATGATGTTGGCAAACATTTAGAAGCTATATCATGTAAATTATTTTGCAAATTTTGAATGATTTGTATAAAAACTCTAATCAACAAAATGATCTCACACTAAAGTAAAATATTCTTATTATAATTTCTCTATTCTAATTTTTTTATAATGTAATTAGGGATATTTTATTTAGGAATTTCATTAAATAATGGAGTACCAAGGATCTGAATAAAGCAAATCGCATCCTAAAATTTTTAGTCTTATCATTATAATGCTTTAAAAAAGTATCCTTATATTATTAAATTATGCATATATTTCTTTATGCGGCTCAATATTGCATTATAATTTTTCTTATAATTTTTTTAATTTTGAAAGAAATAATGTATTATTAATATCAAATCAAAGAAAATCGCAGGGAATTTTTATATAAACTCAATTAAAATTAACTCAAACAAGCACTCAAAAATATTATGGATTTTATATTCATTTTAATGCTATTGATAATAGTTTTATCAACTAAAAAATAAAATGAAGTTGAAAAATTATATTTCAGTTCAAGTTCAAATTATATTTAAGTTCAAGTGTATAAAAATTTAGAAAATTAACACTAATGTTGGATAAATATGAGCATTATGGAATTGTTACAAGTTTTGAAATTGACGCTGTAAATTAATATTATAAAAGTATAGTGTTCTTAAAAGTTCTTTTTGTCTTTTACTTAAATTAAGTAAGGCCAGTTTTAAATTTAAAAACACACACACTTTAACGACATAAATTTACAAATTATCTTATTCAAGCTCTTATTATTTTATCATACATATAAATAATGCTATTTTTAAAATAATTTTACGTATATAAATATAACTTCTTATTTAATAATTTACTCGATAGAATAATACAAAATTAATATCAAAATTTTGTTATTATGCATAAACGTACATTTCATAAAATTTGGAAAATTAAGTATATATTTTTAATCAGTTATATATAAATAAATTATTTCATTAATAAAAAAATCGTGTATATACTTCATATCAATAAGAAGACTATATATATATATATATATATATATATATAGCAAAAATCAAAAAAAGTTTCTATTCAAATCTAAATCTGACAATATTATTGTTAAAAAGAATCATATTTATATTTAATATTTATTTGTCCTTGAATATATTTTATCATTTCGGAAATTTTACTTAAATGTGACAAAAAAAGTATTTTTCACAAAAACTATTTCATCATATATAACATTTTAAAAGTTTCAAAGAGAATATAATTAACTATAACAATTATTAAGATTTAAAAATATCAGTGAATGTAATATTGAAATAATTGATAAAAATCTTAATTGTCATTTGTTTCTTAAATATCATAACTTTTGCAGATTTTGTTGATGAAGCTATTTCAAAAATGATTCATTGAATAAAAGTTTTTGTCTGTAATTTATTTTTTGTATTGTAATATTCGACTGCATGAAAGAATTCTATTTTATGAAATTGTTTTCAATTTTTGATGATATTTTCTTTTTATGTCACTAAAAATTTCTAAAACGCTTGGAAATAAATTTTAATTCTTTAAAAGATCTAAAAATGTATTCTACTAAGATAAATTTATCGCATTTTATTTTTAAATTCCTATTTCAATGTTTTTAATGGCATCAGTATTTGCTACAGTCTTTCTGACACTTATATGGAATGAACTCCATGAAAATCAAATGTTTTTAATTCTAAGAAAAATTTCTACTTTTAAAATTTTTTTATATTAATTAACAACTCTCAAAACAAATCATAAATTAATTTTAAATTCTTAAGAAAATTTTAAAAGAAGTATTTTTCTAAAAGATAAATTTATGCATTTATTTTTAAATTCCCATTTTAATTTTTACAATAGCATCAGGATTTGCTACAGTCTCTCTGACGCTTATATGGAATGAACCCAGAGAAAATCAAACGATTTCAATGTTTTATTCTACAAAAAATTTCCATTTTTAGAAAATATTTTTTGTATTATTTAACACTCTTTAAAACAACTGATAAATTAATTTTAAATTCATAAAAAAATTTTAGTATTTTACTAAAAGATAAATTTATGCATTTTATTTTTAAATTCACATTTCCCTTTTCTGAATGGCATCAAGATTTGCCACAGGCTCTCGTACGATGATTTGGGAACAAACCCTGTATGACTGTCCTTATGAGTTATGGTTCTTAATATAATGCTTCAATCGTTCCTTTGCTAAAACTTCGGAACTGCTTGAAACGTTCATCATTAGTCAAATGTTCTGAGGCTTCTTTAATGCGAGAAGAGCGCTTGTTTACAATCTGTGCCATTTTTCTTCCTCCTCATCCTTTGTTCTCGCTTCTTCCCTCGGTAAACACATGCGGAAGTCTATACTTAAGCCGTATCAGCCGCTAACTGCTTCGCTTCTCTTACGAAAATGAAGTATTTATTTATTCGAACATGACAAGATGGAAATGGATTGAGTTTCAAGGGTGTCTTTATCATTTGCATTCTGGGAGTGAAAGTGCTACAGAGTATGTGTTGCCACGCTAAGAAACTGTAATCCATACCCAACTATAGACAACAATGAAATTATAATCGAAGTTTTTCCATAGAAAGTAACAACTTTATTACAATTTTTAAATAAATACATATATCTTTATTTTAGGCTTATGTTTCTCTTTAGTATTTAAATTTTCAGATTATTTCAAAATGGAATTTCTTATTCACTTTATGTTAAACCATATTTGCATGATTTTTTCTTTATTGGTGAATTAAATCAAGGTGATATAATTTATGTTAAAAGTTAAAGGATAAGTGGTTAAAAAATTCTTAGTATATATATTTATAGTATAAGTTAAACAAAAAACAATATGATGAAAATTTCCATCATCATGCAAAGTTAGATCATTAATTTAGTACTAAATAGAAATAAAAGAGGAAAATAACAGAAACACGTGTTACAAACCTTTCTTCCACTCATTTTCATTTTTTAGCAATAGAAAATCAAATATAATAAAACAAAATTAGAAACGAAATTAAACGTTTATTGCAACTACAACAAACAGCGGAATGACAACTTCTAGCTCGTTTCACTGATAGTGACACTTGCTTCTTTTTGACAGCTATGTTTCTTTTTATGCAATGGACATTAAAAAGGTATCCAAACATGATCAACTTAAAGTGAACTTGTTCTTTTATATAATTTTTGGACATTCAATATTATGATGAAATTTCCACCATTATGCAAAGGGTTAAAAAGAATAACTTCATTTTTGCATTTTAAAACATTTCCTTAAAGTCGTATAGTTAAATATGTAATTAATAATTTTCGTATACTTTTTTAAATTCTAATAATTTTCAATTTATTCTTACATCACGAAAAAAATTGTGTAATATCAGCGGAATTCTGGAATTATAACCACCCATGACATTTAAGGCTTTCCTGGAAAATGTTTGGTTGAAGAATTATATACAGAAATTTTCATCTATTAATTTTCATAAAAACAAATTATTCATGATCTTTCTAAATATCTAGTTCAAAGACACCTGTCCAAGGGTTTTTCTTAATAAAACAAAACTAAGGTTGGTTTGTATTTGACCTGAAGATGAACTCACAATTTAGCTACAAACTCTGGTGAGCATATATATATTACGTTGGGAAAAAAGTAATCCATTATTTTTTCGGTAGATGTCTGTAGTGACCGATATCTCGTGAGGTATCGATCAAACAATTTCAGATTTATGCTCGTTGGAAAGGTGACATTTGACACTAAAATATCCTCTTGCGGATTTTTATTTGATTAATTAAGTTACGAGTACAAGGTTTTAAAAATAGAAGACAACAAACAGAAAATTCGATACATTTTAGTTTTTCTTTTATAATGGCGAAAATGCTAACCAGGTGGCTAAAATTGTGAAAGGTGTTTATCGTCCTATATATGACTGTAACAACCAGTTACGCACAATTTTGGTTTCGTCGATTCCGTTTGGGTATTTGGATGCTAAAGATGCACCTCGCATGGATACAACATCGTCGAGAATGTCTATAAAATATCAAAAATTATCAAACTTGACAGCATGTCAGCAGTCGTAGCTTCGCACAAGACCTAAAAATCTACATGAAAACTGTTTTAAACTTTTTTACAAAGCGAATCTGAAAGAAGTTACAAAAAGTTCACCTAAAAATAATGGATTTCTTTTTACCCAACTTTATATATATATATATATATATTAGCAATAAAAATCCCAATTCCTCAAAAATAAAGTTATCGATTTTAAAACTAAATTGTAATAGATTTGAGTCTTAGTGGGAAATGGAATACATTTACTTTACGCTGTACATTTCTTGTAACTGTGTAGAAATATTTCGATGCAATTGTTGGATTGTATATTCTGTATGACCACGACTACCATAATGTTAACTCAGCCACAAAATTAAAACAATAAACGAGGTATGAAAGCAGTAAATGAGAATATTATAAATAAAATATTTCCATTTGAATGTCAAAAATTCTGGAAGAAGTAAATTTGGGTTTTTACAAATTTACTTCTCCCAGAATATATGAAATACTTACAGATGAATTGTTTTTAATTTTACTCTCTTTTCTTTAAATTAATGTTCTTAAAAATTTAAATGCAAACAAAAACTCGTATTAATTTTATAAAATTTAATTCGATATCACGTCGTTTTACTTACCCCGAGTTAAAGGGGGATAAAAAACTAAACATAAACACTGTGCTCTTCCTTCTCTCTAAGCCATCGACGTGTGACACTGCCATATAAACCAGCCAAAACGTTATGACACGGAACGGCCCGACTAATATTGATACTCCACTCTTGCAGTGCGCATAAGTATTAATATTAGAATGTGACAGTTAACATACGCCGCTCTCAACCGCATCACTCCCCCCGTCTCCCTCTTGCTGTCAGACTTGGCCCGGGGGCTATCACTTATAAATGGCAAAGCTGGATGTGTATTTATGCGAAACGAGAGGTCGCGTATCAGAGTTATTGAATTTAGAAACATTATTATGACGTATCTGCGTTCTCGTGGCAGTACGTGGAAATTATTCATATATATTTGTCCCCACTATTTAAATGTCTGGAAACTGATAGTTTGTTAGCGTTTGTGTGAGTACCGACGTATCAGTTGGCTGGTTAGACGCGCATGTTCTTGAGACTATATATTATCCAGTTAAATAAACAAGTTGGAACTTTGAAATTGATAAATATATTGCTTCTAGACCGTTGATTTAGGTCTAGGTCATTTACTTAATGTAAACTGTAACATATAAGGTGCTATACTTTTGCTTTGTATAATAATCCCTCAATCATTCTTGTATTTATTAGTTTAATAAAATTTATGTACCATAAACATTTGATTATTTTAACATCTATTTCTTTAATAAACTTCTACCATATTTTATAAACTGTCAATTACACGGAGGTTATTTGCAAGTTTTGTTTTCAATATTTTTTGATGTGATAAACACCTATTTATTGGAAGAAAATCTATTTTACTACAATATGTTACCTATGAAAAAATTTATAAAAAGCTCATAATAAATTATTAACTTTATAATAAATTTAATTACATTATGCTTATTGGAGTGAAAGGTCCCAATTTAACTCCTGTTACTGATAGTTAAACCAAGGAAAATGGGCATTGCTTTCTGAATGCAAATCTGTTGAAGCTGATGCTTTGGTGTTTTGCTAATTTCCAGAAATATTAATACATAAATAATGATAACGTACTAATTATTCTATAAAGTAATATTTTAATACACGTCCAATTTAACTCCTGTTACTGATAGTGAAACCAAGGAAAATGGGCATTGCTTTCTGAATGCAAATCTGTTAAAGCTGATGCTTTGGTGTTTTGCTGATTTCCAGAAATATTAATACATAAATAATGATAACGTACTTATTGTTCTTAAAGTAATATTTTAATACACGTTTCGCACTACATATAGAATAGAAAGTACATTATAGCCATATTCTTTCTAAATATGAATAATTATACTTTCACACTCAAATAAATTTAAAATAAATGTTTAGGTCTTAAAGATTTATATCACAAAATCACAGAAGTAACAGTTTTTCATTTGAGTAAAGTCATCATGCTGTAAATAAATTTTTTCTAAAACATTTTGAAACAATATTTTTTCATTTACATTTCTAAATAAAAATTTAAAAAAAATATCGTAAACACTCTTAGGTTTGTTCATTGTAACATTTTTTCATCTGGTTATTTCTGTCATCGGAAATGATAAAAACAATGAAACGCTAGGTAATCCAATTTCAAGTTTATACCTGTGATCTAGTACTCCACTCTCCATATTTGCCACAAAATTGAAGAATCATTAAATGCTGACACCCTGTATGGGCAACGACTGCACAGAAATTTCCTCAATCAAAAAGGTTTAATTAAATATACGTTGGAGAGTAGCTTTTGAACACATTTGGCACTTAGGAAAAAGACTCTGTTGTCGTCACCAGCTCAGTATTTCGAATAAAAGACAGACGGCTTTCTCACGATTTTCAAGTGGCCACATCGAATCCTTACATATCTTCAGGGTGTGTGGTACCTTCAGTAGTGTCATTAGTGCAGGGCTGTCCTGGTCATATTCTCAAGTGCTTGGGTTTTACGGTTCCTGATATTTTAAGGGACCCATAATTGTTTTTAGATTTCTTGGAAATATTTGGTTTTATAGCGATAGACCATCTGGGATTAGAAACAACAAGGTCATTAGATCTAAGGAGCATTTAACGAAAACATGTTTTCTCAGAAAGATGGCTTTTGACATAGTTATCAATTAAAACCATTGACTTCCAATTAGAAGAGTAACGCCTCTCTCCTTATTTTCTTAATTTTTTAAGATTAGTTAAGCTGAAATTTAATTTTAGATAAAATTATGCAAAAAAATAAGAACAGTATTGCACATATTGCAAAAATCTGTGATTAATGATAAATTCTAGAAATATATGCTAAATGTCCCAAAAGAAAATTATTTAAATTTACATTAATGTAATTGTAGCCAATTTTTAGAGCTCGAATATTACTTAAATGATACAGTAAGTCTAATATATTTTATTCTTTAGAATTTTGTATAATCTGCCAAAATGTCTAAAGCTGGGTAATTCCTTTGAGTCAAACAAAACTCGGTTTTTGGTCCATTGACCTTATTTCAAGACCTGAATTTTTGAAATTGCATTCAGATTACTATTTACAAACTTGACATTTTCGGTGACTTGATGAAGCTGCCCCTAAATCTCTTATTTTTTTTTTTTTCGTTATTGTGCAGGTTACGATTGATTAAAGGGCGCGGTTGACCTGCTTTATGAAAAATGTTATACCTACTTTACACTGAGAGTTTTTTAAACCACGTGATACATTAATTTGTATATTTTTTCTCGCTTCATTTAATGAAAAAAAAATTGATTGGCTATCTAGTAATTGAGAAAAATACTAATCTAATTTTTAAATATATAACCTTAATATTTTTACAGATTTAAAATTAGATTAATGATTTGATTCTTTTAAAATCTTTTGAAATATTACGTTCCTGAAATAATGAAAATAAAAAAAATATTAATAAATGCAATAAAAATAATATGATAGAATATCTAAATATTTAAGCAATAAAATTTAGGAACTAATTTTTAAATAGATAGATGGTTTTCCACGTTAGCATTCTAATCTCTTTTATTAATTATACACATTTATTGACTTTTGTAATCTGTCAATATAATCTTAAAAATAAAAATATTAATTTAACCAACAATTTAAATTTAGAAAATAAAAAATTGCATATCTTTTTCACTGAATATTTATGGGATTAACTTAATTTAATTTATAACGGGCTGATTTTTCCCTGTTTCACAACATGAAACTAATTTGTAATTTATTTTTTCCCTAACATTCTAGCTTTAACTAGCTTTTTTAATTATTAACTTAATATAAATTTAACTTGTTATTTTATAACTACTTGTCATTAAACTATTTTATAAATTAATTATAAAATAAATATTGACAACGTTATGGTGAGTTCTACTTTTTGCAACCATTTACTAAAATCGAAAATGCTTCAACAAATAATAATTATAAACTTAAATGTAATTTTGCAACAAATCTTGAGCCAAAACTTATTTTTGATTTCTTGGTTTTCCATGATTGATGCAATTAAACCCAATGTATACGTGAGTAACTTGACATGAGAAATTTTAATTTTCTGTTTGAATTTACACCTCTAAATTCTATTATTTATTTTTATATTGTAACAGAAATTATATTACATAACAATTATTAGTAAATAAAACTGAGCAGGGTTGTTACACTAGTATGAATCATAATATTATTTATGTATATATGATTTTAAAAAGTTTATTAAGAAAAAGTAGACAATTTTTAACAACTATTCTTCATCTTCAGTTAATAATCCTCTTTTATATTTTAATATGCTTTTTATTTGCAGATCCTTATCAGATGTTTGGTCCAACAAGTAGCCGCTTAGCAACATCAGGTAAAAATTTATGCTCTTTATCTACCATATTAGATTAAAATATTAAAATTAAATAAGTCAAACAAAAAAAGGTAGCAGTGAAATATAACGTAGTAGAGCTAATTTAGATTTTTATTCATGAAGATGAAAATAATTTATCAAAAATGGTTTTCATGTTCATAAATAGCTATAAAAATATAACGAGTATCTCATTAAAATTGTTTAATGAACTCACAAATGCTTATGTTAATAAAACAAGTTTACACAAGTGGCTGGTCATTTGAGTTTGAAGGATTGAAAACGCAAAATATAGCTGAGTAATCTACACTTCGTTAAATATCTCCCAAAACTGAATGAGTCTGACCTCTTTCAGTCCTTCTACACAAGAATTTTCAAAGTTTTACAGTTTCAAACCATGCGCACAAGAACGTTAAACTTAATTTAGAACAAAAGTCTAAGAAATCTTAAAGTCAAACCAGAGCATCTCCCTTCCGCTCAACCTTTCCAGGGAACAGCGGTTACAGTTAATGCCCCTGAGGAGTTGTTCCCTCTTTCCGCTAAGCCTAAAAGGATCTTCAGCGCTGAATAGCACTCTTTACCGCACTGTTCCCCTTCTTTTGCCAGGGGGTGCCTCTTTTGTCTTATCTCCGGAGAAGGGGTGGGGCGAAGGGAGATGGAATAGCCCTGATGGCTGCTAATTGTCTCTGCGTGTTGTCACGTGTCTGCCCCCCCCCCCTTCCCACGTCGTCGCAGTCTTCATGTCATTAGGCTTAGTCTAGGCCTTCTCCTTTTCTTTTCGAGATTAGCTCATGAAGAATGGTAGTTTGAGTTGGCGAGGGAAAGAGAAGGTCAAGGGGGGTGGTGATGCCACCAGGAAAATATACGTGCAACAGCCTCATCCCTTCCGTAATGATGGACTGGAATATCATTTACTACCATATAAATGGAATGATCACAATACTTATATAAATATCTAGTATAGTCACAAGTTATAAGAGTTTGAAGGTGTTTGCCTGGAATGTTACAAGATCCTCGCAAATATACTAAGAAAATCGATAATTTAATATTTTTTTAAAAACCAAAGTTTATCAACCTATTGATTTTGGGATACATTTCTATTTTTCATAAACAGAAATATCATTAACAGCACTTAATCTAACAGTGGTTTTTTCTCATCTTATTTTTTTAAGTATTTGTGTATCAACCAAGTTTTGTCTTGTAGAAGTACTTATAGATAATGCATCCATTATTTACTGATCCAAATAAAGAAATTCAGAAAACACCCAATCATCAAACTTGACGGATTTGAATTCAAAAAGAAGAAGAAGAGGACTTTCTGACTTTCCTTATTCAAAAAAGACTAGATTCAAACCAGGAACATTCCATTTTGGAGAGAATGTTTCTATTTATAAGTGAAAACTCTGAAATTAGGAATTTGATTACATAATTTACTTTACCAGAGTCGAAACTCTCATACCACAACTAATGAGCAAGCAAAAGTTTAAATTATTTTTTCTTTATTCATCAGAGGCTGAGAAATTCTGCTGCAAAATATAAAATATAGTTCTTGAATTTTATACTTTATGTTCTATCCCTCAGTCATAATGTAGCAATATAATGCAAGTTTATTTTAGATTTTAATTGTTCATTTGGTACTTACTTGTAAGAAAAAACAAGTAAATATAAAAAATATTTATTTGCTATGAACTTATTTACAAGATATGATTAAAATTTTTCTAAAATCAATAGTACATTCTATTGATTTTTTTTTTGATTGATCAATTTGGTCGCATTGTCAAATAATATAGAATGTAACTAGAACTGTAAAAAACAATACTGTTTTAATTAAGTGGTGTTTATATGTACAAACATTAGGTGAAAAATAGAAAATACTTTAAGGTCTTCAGCCTATTATATTATTTTGACAATTTTAAAACCTAGAATGAGATTATAAATTACAAGCATTTTTAAATTTATACGCTGTTCGAAAAATTGAAAAGCACATTGTTTTGATGAAACTTAACACTAACTAACTTTAATTTACACTCATAACTTTAAATATAATTAATATATATAATTAAAATATATATAACTTTAAACATAATTAAAATATATATAATTTAAGGTACTGCAGAAAGCAAAAGAGAACTGAAAATCAATGTTCATCAGGAAAAAAAAAATCTACATAAATGCGAAAATCGTGATTTTGCAGAAGCTTTTACTTTCACTGTCTCATTTGAGAATTCATTTATTCAGCTTTGTTCTCAGAAGAAATATCTTGAGAATACCATAACAACGGGATTCCCTGGAATCATGATTTGATATATTATTGAATTTAGATAAATACGAAGAAATGCAAAATCAATTTGAGTGGCAGAGAAAAACACTTCCAGGCTACGGTATCGGTTCCAAGAGGCAAGGAATGCTTCATGTTAACCACTAAAAGTTTTTCTATGCATTAAAAGCAAATGATCATTGATTTATCCTGCTAACTTTTCATTAAGGCAGAACAGGCAACACTACTTAACTGCGAAGAATATTCATTTTGGTATACATGTAGGTGAATGTTAATTGTGAAGATTGTTC
>JAPDSC010119360.1:43336-56561 GCA_026290005.1 Latrodectus geometricus
TATATATATATATATATATATATATATATATATATATATATATATATTCATTTTTTTCTGTTTCAAGTAAAAAAAAAATTAATTTCAGCAATTATACAATTTAATTTTATACTGTTGAAATTTAATCATTTATTTCAAGATAAAAAAAATCTCCCCAAACATTTAATACCGGAGCAAAAAAAGAACTAGGGATTTGGCATTTGTTTAAACACTTCGTACATTTTACAGCCCTGAAAGACCTGGATGTTTTAATGATTCAAAATACCTTTTAAACTATAGAACCTGATGATAAAAGTATGACTATCGAAAAATCCAAAAGCAAACCACAGAATTTCATTAATTTTTCAAATACTTGAGTAAAAATATCGCAAATATATTAATATTTCATATTTTATTTCAATAAAAGTTGAAAGTAAAAATGTGTTAATGTCATAATAATATATCAAATAATTATTTTTCTTAATTTATGTGTGAAATGATAAATATTTCTTATGAATTGTATATTGAATAGTGGTTTGTTAAAATTCCTTGAATGGAATTTTTCAATATTGTTAATTAAAAAAAACTATATGTAACATTTTCATTGCAAATTATTTACTTAAATTTATCTAAAGGCATGCATTATTATATAAACAAAAATACAAGAATATTTTTCTCTTGAGTGGTAAAAAGTCTTTGATACGTTACACATAAATAAAGAAACAGATTTACCGAGATGCAAACAGTTTTGAAAAGATATATGTTTTTAAATTTGTATAAAATTTCTTTAATCCTGTACATTAGAACTTAATTTTGAATTATTAAAGTGAAAATGTTTAATAAATATTCTTTCTTATTCTATGTTTTAGGGAGCGGTCAGATTCAACTATGGCAGTTTTTGCTGGAGTTACTTTCAGACAGCAGCAATGCCAACTGCATCACGTGGGAGGGAACCAACGGCGAGTTCAAGCTGACTGACCCTGACGAGGTCGCCAGGCGGTGGGGTGAGCGAAAAAGCAAGCCAAACATGAACTACGACAAACTGAGCCGGGCTCTACGGTACTATTATGATAAGAACATCATGACCAAAGTGCACGGCAAGCGATATGCTTACAAGTTTGACTTTCA
The DNA here is from genome assembly GCA_026290005.1 of Latrodectus geometricus. NCBI lineage: Eukaryota > Metazoa > Arthropoda > Arachnida > Araneae > Theridiidae > Latrodectus > Latrodectus geometricus. Next base: position 44,444 of record JAPDSC010119360.1, read on the forward strand.
AGGGCTGGCGCAGGCGACGCAGCCGGCTGCCACTGACCCCACATATAAATACCAGTCGGACCTTTTCATGTCCGGCTACCACCACAGCCCCAAGTTGAATTTCGTGGGTGCTCACACAGGTATACCATCAACGACAGGAAGTATATTCCCCGCTCCCACGTCCTACTGGACCAATCCAAGTGCCAACTTGTATTCGAACATTGCCGCGGCATCGACGCACACGATGCCGCATCATCCGGGTCACGTGACATCGCACATAGGGTCCTATCCCCACTACGCATGACGTCACCAACAATGCTGGGTGTCGTTCACTCAAGACTGGGTCTCTTCGGGAATCGAACCTCCAGCAATGAAACACGAACTATACCTTGAAGACGGCAGTTGACTTTGATTGGCCCTTGAGACATAGGAAGAAGGTGTGGCCTGCGTACAATGTCTGCCGAACTTACAACATTGACTGTTTTCCCTATGCTCATTCAACTATATCAAAATCATCCTCGAATTTCTGTACAATGTCTTTATAGTACAACTTTGTTCGAAATGTTAAAAAAAATGAACAATACATATGAACAAGATTAGAAAATTGTTCTCACTAAAATACACGAGTGATAAAAAATCGTTCTTAACAATGATAAAAAAAAATACAACGATATCAACAATGATAATATCTTTTCAATGGTATAACTTTTTTGTGAACAAATGATAAAAGTAATGACGGTTTACGATGAACTGTCAGAGAACTCAGTAAAGACTTATACAAATTGATTGTTTAAATTGTAAGATATAAAATGTATAATATTTGCTTAAGAATATTGATACAACATTTGTATTGTGCACTAAGATCAGTAGAATTTATGGAATATTATTTTTGTTTTGAATTTAATTCCAGATTATCCGAGAGAAATATATTAATATATTACTTCATATGAAAGCAAAACAGACATTTGTCATTCTATGAAACATTCGGGAAGTTTTCATTTATTAATAAGAGCAATCTCATTTCCTGATTATTTTGATTATAAAAAACATTATCAATAAGACAAGCAAATTTAATTCAAACTAATTTTTAAAATATTTTTAAATTATTTGTTTAATTTATAAGAAATTTATATCGAAAGTTAAATAATATTTTCGCAAAATAATTTTGCTATTAAAAATTATATTTCTTCTCTGATCATTAGTTAAAATAAAAGAAGGAAATATTTATAATTAAGTAACTTGAAACAAACTATTTTAACACAATGCAATTTTTATATTTCAGTTATATTCACATGTGTCAATAATTTTTATATTTTTAATTTACATTTTTAAATTAGTAATACATCTATATTAATTTACAAAACTATTAAAAATGATTTTACTAAAAAATATAAAAGGCTATTTTCACTGCTTTGTGTTAATTTTTTTCGTAAATCTTTAATATCTAAAATATATAGTAAATTTATTTCTCTGAATAAAATAAAAAATCCTTTCAATTTTTGTTTCTGTTTTATTTTTATCTAGTCATTTTTTTATACCTAATTTAGGTTGATCTAGCCATTTTTCGTTCTTCATTTATGTTCCTCTAGTTATTTTCCATTCTTTATTTATGTTGATCTAATCATTTTTCATTCTTTATATATGTTCATCTAGTCATTTTTCATTGTTTATTTATGTTCATCTAGTCATTTTACTTTCATAGATAGAGTGTCTTAAATTCTAGTCAAGCCCCACAAATACTGTATAAAATAATGTGAAATAAAATCATTTTAAACGTTGATGTAGTGTATTTATTTATATTACAAAACAAAAATCATTTTTAAATATTGGAAAAATTTATTTAGAAAGATGTCTTAGAAACAGTTTTATGTACGCTACAAATGGTTTATTGAATTCTATGCTTTTAAATTTCTAACATTCACAACTTATTCGTAAACTTAAAGTATGTTTTGTAATACCAAGCTAAGAACTGAACTGTTAACACTTTGAACTTCTGTATAGTAATCAAGAGACTCAACTCCCATCTCGGGCGTGGATATTTGTTGGGATCCAAAACCTATTTTGACTTGTTGGGTCAAGTCTAATTAAAATTCTTAGCCAAAAGAATGTCCATATAGTGATAAGCTAATTAACTCATTATTTGAAGCTTTTTCTCAAAAGATCTAAATATTTCCCATTCTTTTGTCAATTTACGGCTGGTTATAAATCTATTCATTATCAATTAAGTTATCCAATACAATACCTCATCATAGAAAATTCGGAAAACTGTTTTTAGTTTTCTAACGTTCTGCAAATCTCTTAATACATGTTAGCCTCTTAAAACTACTTTAGATACAATGGATTTTTAGGGAATGAAACGTAGCAAAAATTTAATGTGAAATTTTTTTTGCATTAAATAAAAAACATTTTAATCACTTAATTGAAATGTTTTACTTTTTATGACAGAAAATCTCTCCGTACCTAGTTTAAAATAAGCTCACCAGTTGAAGTAGAAACTACTGGAAAATTTATTTTACATTTAAAACTTACATGAAGGAGCTTTTAAGCCCTATTAATTTACATAAATGGAAATCGAAAATGCATAGGGAAGCAAAAACATCCACCACCTCTTTAACGCAGACTAAAAAGAAATATCAATGAAAACATATCGAAAGTATGTTATGCCTTAAATAAAAATGCTATGGTATACTAAATAACCATACAAATGTTTCATAAAATATCCTGCAATATGTTCTTAATTTCTTACAACAGATTATGATGCGATTATGTATTTTGGTATCAATTCCTTACAATGATTAAACATGAAAAAGATTATCTCTTAATCTAAATATTAATCACAGACAAATATAAATTTTCAATTGATTAGATATTTCTGTTATTTGAAATAACTAAGCAATTGATTTTGTACGAGGATATATCACATTGCCATCTAATAATTGAGTAAGGAACTATTTGTTTTCGATTATTAAGACAATTTTCATACTAACTTTTAAATACTATTAGTTTCACATACCACCATTGTAGAATATTAAAATTACAATCAATTGTTGTTCCATGTACTGTATAACATTACTTCAGTTGTTATATCGACGATGTAGCTACATTTAAAACAAGAAAAAAAAAGTAAAATCAAGAAAGCATCGATCAAAAAAGTGTAAGAAAAAAATAAATAAATAAACTTTCTAAGTTACGTTTTACTTTCTCGATCATTGTTAAAGCTGTTGTTGTTGTTACTCAGGGCACTTGACGAAGCTAAGCCTACCCGTCAGGGACTGGGAAAATGAAGTCAGAAAGGGCGTCTTCCGTTTTTGAATAGAACATCTTCATAAAAAGGCCTCATAAGATGTCATCTATGACTTAGGCTCAAAAATGGCAGCACCATCTGGGTCTTCCAATTTAGAGATAGGAAGACAGAGAAGACACAATTTCGGGCTCCTATAACTCCCAGAGGTATTAATTTGGAATGAAAGCATGGAAGACATTGCAATTGCAAGCATGATATATTTTATTATAGCCATTAGTAAAACACGATAGATCTTCGGCTAAGCCGGGACTCGAACTTATTACCTTCTGGTAACGAAAACGACGCCCTAACCAACCAGGCCACCACGGTCAGTTGTTACAGGTAAATAAGTGGACGTTTTAATGAATGGTTATAAACAACCATGAAGTGTGAAAAATATTGTTTTTTGAGAATAAAAACATTATTAAATGATCAGAGAGTTATATACACAACTTGATGAAAACTTCTTAATAGTATAGATTAGTAATGAAGTTAACAAGATAATCTATTACGAATAATATATCAACACATGCTGAAAACTATAGGCTTATGTTTAAGAAATTGAAACCTCAAGTTTCTAAAACAAATTCTATCATCAAATTTGCAAGCAGAAGAAAAGAGAGAGAGTGACTCTAAAAAATGTAATAATAGGATCTTTTTTGTGATCCTCTGCAGAAACAGCGTTCTTGTGGCTCATGAGTCATTGAGTTACTAAATTATTACTTTAATTTTTGTAAGTCATATTAATAGATCGAAAAGGCTTACGAGGGAAATGTTTATAAACTCAATAAGAATCGAAATATACCTTGAAATCTGACAATGAAAGTTTCTACCAGAAAAGGATTAGTAAATATAATTAAGATGTCCAATTAGTAAGTATGGGAAAAGTATGCTATAATCATACTCACATGAACAGATTTTTTAAGATAACAAACTAAGATTTGCTGTATTTTATGCTGATTTGAATGTTTGTCCAAACTTCAAATGAAGAAATCATCCGTTATCTTCATTGTGACAAATATATGAGCCAAGTTTGTAAAACATTTTATCAACTTCACATGAACTTTTTTTGATAGGTAATCCTTACCAAAAGCATTTTTCTTTTCATTGTTACCTGACACCTCTTTTTCGAAAGATTTTAATCGTACTGTGAGATTTTACATACTTTAATAGTTCCTACACTATTTACTTAATAATCTAACAGCTTAAAAACATTATAGATTTTATAACCACTTTTGATAATTTTTTTTATGGTTCATATTCCAGAACTGCTAGAGTGAAAACCCTGAAAACATTCCTAAGCAACTATTACGAAAAATAGGCATGCAGAAAGCATTAATCTAACATCCAGCTCTTGTTGCTTAATAACTGCAACCGAATCCGAAACCTATCATTCTGAAAAGCCAAATATAATTAATAATATATTATAGCAAATTTTTTTGTTATTTTTAATTACTGTGCACAAGAACTTTTGAAAAATCCAAATAAACTATAAATTGTTTCATTATCCTTAAAAAATCAATTCAGATAACTATATATTTTCATACATCAAAATTTTTATTTTTGTTAATTCTTACTTATATTAAATAATATATATTCTAGTAATATATATATATATATATATATATATATATATATATATATATATATTTAATAATTTGAAAATAACAAATGAAGCTGAAGTTTTTTTTTAATATATATATATGTTAATAAAGAATAGATGTTTACCTGCCGTTATGCTTCTGTCCCCGTTCCACACACTGTTTAGTGACTTCTTAATATGTATAGATTCATGAAGACATAAGTTGCCAATTTAACCTAGGATCAAGAAAGATAAGTGCTATGTAACAGAAATAACTTTCATTTGAATCCATTTGAAAAAAAAATCCATTTGAAAATGTTTACATCGCACTGTGATTACTTATCAGAAACTAAAGCTAAAGCCTCCTTTGCAGAAAAATAATGTTATAGTCATAGTAGTTTTAGCTATTTCGGGGGGAAATTGTTACCCAATTACGACTCTATGCCTTCGATCATTTATTCTTCCAAAAGTTCATTTACTATCGCCTGGAAATTCTTATGAATACAAATATGGCTGTTTCCTTTCTCTCTCTGAGTATCTTAGTTTTATATTTGCTGTTGTTCTTTTCCTGTGGCAGCTAGGCTGGCAATATGGGGTGCGCTGCTCCACTTTTCAAACTGAACACTAATTTGGTTTGGAGTCCGAATTCTTCAGTTCACACCACAACAAAGACGTTTATAGGGTAGGCTACATTCATCCATCATCTCATAAGAAGAAAGGACTAAGATACTCAGAAAGAGAGAGAAAGGAAACGGTCATGCCCGAACTGGGATTCAAAAACGCTATTATTCTGGTTCGAACTCAGGACCAACAGCCAATGAATCAGGAATGCTAATTACTCATAACAGAATCATTGAATAATCAATACTTTTAAATATAAAAAGCCATTATAACTTGTGGTTTTATGTTTAAAAGTAGGGATTAAAATAATATTAGGATTATATGCTTTTTATTTTGAATCTCAACGTGAAAACAAGTTTTAATTTTTCTGATTTTCAATTATTCAACAAGTGAAAGGCTTACTAAGCTAACATCCTATACCTTTGCATCATGATCAAGGGAGAAGATGATTACTTGTGGTGATATTCTTCAAACAAATTTTTTACTGTAAGGATAAATCAAGTAGCATTTTATGTAACTGTATGATTAGTTCTATACAAACAAAATTCTTTCAATGGATCAGGGTTGAAGTCCCTATTCCTGGTAGTGAAAGCCATGCATTTATTAATCACTTTGCCATGATCCTCCAGTGGACTAGAAAATAATTGATTTAGTTTTTGGTTGTAAAGTGAACCGTCTTATGGTACATTTTAATATGCATAGGTTTTACCAAATTAACGTTTTCAGTTGGCCGAGATCTAAATTTCTCCAACTAGTCATAAAAAGACACATTTACTAATATAACAACCATTAGTAACATGAATTTCAATACAATTTATGTATTACTGTGGGTGTAAAGTGGAAAGTTTCATGATATATTTTAACATGTATAGTTTCGTCAGAATAAATGGTTTTTTTCCCCAGTAGGTCTAGATAAAAATTTCTGCAGCTTGTTATGAAAATGACACTTTTACTAACAAAACAACCATAAGCATCATGAATTTAAAAATAACTTATTTAATTGACGCGTTTTATATTTATAATGTATGGGTTTTATCAAAAAAAAAAAAATTCTCAGTAGGCTGAGATCAAAAGTTATCTATCTAGACACAAAAGGGAAATGTATACTAAAAACAATAAAAGCATGATGAGTTTAAAAAACTATTCATTACCGTATTGGAATGCTTTGTGTGTTATAGTTTAAAAACATTGGGCTTATTCAAAACAAAGGTTTAAAAATTGGTCAAGTTTAAAGTCTTCCTATCTAACATGAATTAACAGGTTTATTTATCAAGCTATAATATTGTATATTTAATAACTATTTATGATTTGAAGTGTAAGGGTTCTTAATGTTACATTTTAGTACAAGCTATCATCAGAACAAAAGCTTTTCAGTGGGTCTAGATAAATATCTTTCGATATTGTCACGAAAGAGAGACAGTTCTTGACAAGTTACCATGATGTTCATGTGAATTTCAAAACAAATTATTTGTTGTACAATCTATTGTTCAAAACAATTTAAAACACATTATTCAGAAATGGGTAAAATGGGCAGCTTCTGTGCCCTAAGACTGGAGCACCAAAGGTAGAAGTCTGGCTCAGCTTCAATACCTGTAGACCTATCCTTCAAAATATGTTCTCATGTGGACATCAAGGGTAAAGAGATTGCTTGCACCTTGATCAAGGTGGGTGCTGGTGATGCCATTGAGTCCGCTGCATCTTTCACCTAATTCAAAATTTCTTCGAGAGCTAAGAACCAACTTTAAACCATATAGCTCGCTCCTCCAGTTCTTCATTTTCATAGGAGCAGTCGCCCAGGGAATTCTCTAGCTCTTGTATGCACTAGACTGGATTAAACCACACTTATTCGCTATCCTAATGGAAACCTTCCTTAAAATCATGAAGCTCTCTGGAGGATGTGAGCAATTTGAAGACTACCCCAAGTATTTATGGAAAAGGCTTCTCCTGAACACATTCTTGCTTGTCTGGGCCTCTCCAGGCAAGGACCTGACAATCCTGTTTTAGTTTTGGTGCACAGGGTGCACAGTTTCATGGACTTGATTTAGCTCCGCTAATCTAGGGGATGTGCAACAACAGCAAAAAAACAAATAATTAAATGTCCCGTAAAGGTTTGTATTTACTACATTTTCATAAACTGATTTTATCACAACAAAAAATTTTCAGGTGGTCTAGAACAAAATCTCTTTTATCAGATCACAATTCATAAAGTAGTTTTTTATGAATTTTATAAATTTAAAGGTAGTTTATTATAACGGATGGGGTATATGCTACATTTTAACAAACAAATTTTATCAGAATGAATGTTTTCTATTATAACAATATCAAAATATCTTTAACTTCGAATTTATAAAACTCCTAATAGCTGCAAAGTTATTATGATTTTATAAATTTAAAGTCAATTTATTTCAGTAAAGATGGCTTATACTATATTTTAATATGCATAACTTTTATAAGAATAAATGTTTTTGACCAGAAAAATTTTAAAATAACTAACTAATTATGGATGTGGGATATTTTTAACAAATCCAATGTGAATTTCATTTAAATTTCAAAGCAATATTATAGTGGGTATTAATGAAAAAATTATATATGCATGTTTCCAAGGAAATAAGCTTATGATTAATTTGAATCAAATATTTTTCTCATAACCTCGCATAGAATCATAATATGTGTAATAGTCTCCATTATGTAAATTTAAAATATGCCGGCCAATGGCTGAGTAATTAGCGTTCCTGACTTCTTGGCTGTTAAACCGGGGTTCGAATCACTGTTTAGGTATGGACGTATCTTTTCTTTATCTCCCTGTGTTTCTTTGTCCTTTCTTCTTCTTAGATGATGGATGAATGTGGCGCACCCTATACACGGGTTTGTGGTGGTGTGACGTGGGCAATGCTATTCGTACCTCCGTAACTTGGTTCACTGGTGCCCATCGGGTAATGCTAAAATGAGTAGCAATTTCCGACCTTGTTGTGGGTGGTGGGTCTAATCACACAGAGCCCCACCATTAGAAAAAAAAATTAAAAATATTATTGTAAATTTCAAATGCCCTTAAATGCAAAAATATCATGTGTATTAAAAGTTGCTCTCAAAAGGAAAATTTTTATTAATTCGTAGTTTCCCGTACTGTTAAACTCTATCAAAATATAAAACAATATTGTAAAATCACAATTATATAAAATATACAAAAAAGAATGTTATTTGTAATCTTAAAGCGAAATTTTCTTTTAAATTCATGAATTCCTCAAAAAAAAGTTTAACAAATCTATTTTTTCTTGAAGCGTATAAAACTAACACAACATACTATCAAAAAATCTCTTTTTATAAAACCAGAACTTTCAATAAAAATTCAAAAATATTTTTTTAAAGCTACCATTTTTATAGAGGAAGAACACAAGTCCCTTAAAATGCTAATTGAGAGGCTTTCATGGAGTAGTCATTAAATTAATGCACAAAGTTTTAGAGTGCAATGTTTTGAATATAATTAATGAAACATTTTCTGGTTTTTTTAAAGTTAATTAACAACTAGCAAGACAAAAGTCTTTGTCCCGTCCTTTAAGGCGTTCATAATTGCCTAGGAATTTATTCAGTATCTATATAAAACCCCTTTTCTTATTTCATAAATTAGCTAATTTCATGAATCCAACGTTCCTTGGAATATTTTTTACAGCTCTGAAAAAAAAAAGTTACAGTTTCGTTTATTATATTCCTATTAACGTTTATAAGAAAGGCTTTCTGAGGTGTATTAATAGTTGAAAAAGTCAATTTTGTATAAGAAAATATCGTTTAAAATACGAAACAAAAGTCGAGCATAATACGAAAAACCATAACCGTAAAGCAAAGTCTTGTGTTTAATGAGGGTTGAGAAAATTAAGTTCTGACAAATTGGTGCGTTAAGGCACTAATTGAATAATATCGTTTTTTTTTTCTTTTGTTAAGAATAAATGCATAATGAAGAATAGAAAAAATATAATTAAAACATTGTAATGATATTTAGTTTTCACTTATTCATTATGCATTTCCCTCTTAAAATATTTCAAAGAAAAATTTGAAAAATATAACAACAATGAATTTGAAGCTTTAAAATTCCATTTTATTTTGTCTGTAAATAATCAAATGAAATTATTTTGCATTTTATAGAATAAAATAATTTTTCTCAAGAACATTACATTAATACAAATTATACATTTTATGAAAGAGTTCTTAAAATGATTTAGGTTAAATTGTTTTTACTTTGCTGTATTTTATCCTTTTGGATGGGAAAATGATAATAAGTGATGATAAAATCTTGATATATTTATTTGAAAAACATATCCATAATCAAGAAAAATATATGAGCCAAATTCTCATGCTTTTTATTTCATTGCAAAACTGATTTTTATAGAAATATTTTAAATAATAAATTTTTTTATTGTTTGGTCATAATAAAAGAAATAGGAAAATGAATATTCTTAACATGCTTTGTATCTGTTAAGTAATATGAAATATTGTTGCATAATTGCACCTGTTACAAATTAATTAAAATCATAAAATTAATCAGTTACTTTTTTTAAACTTTATGATTTTGGATAACTTTATGAGCGTAAAGCACGCTATAACTTTATCTGTTGCTTTTCTTATATATTTAAAAATAAATTTCCTTTCTTGAGCCAACAAGCATATTCAAATATTTTCCCTTTCTTCCTTGTTACAAAGTAAAAACTTTGTAACATTGTTTAAGGATACCTTAATTCTCAGAAATGTTTTACTTGAAATTAAAACTGTTATTAGTCAAACTTATTTTGAGTGAAGACGCTTTATTTTTATATTTAATAATTCAATATAAAAACAAGTATAATATAAATATTTGCCAAAATTAAATCATAGAACGAAATATTAAATATGATAAACTATTATCAGACAACAAATTTCATTACTACCTTTAAGCTAAATTAAAAAATCTTTGCAATCTTTTTTTTAAAATCTTTTTTTTTTCAATATCGTCAATACTATTCATTAATGAAGTGATTAATGTTAAAAAATTCAATGAAAAGATTAATGTTAATTATGAGACATATAATTAACATTAATCTCAATGCAAGGATTTTTTAATTATAGATACTACAATTGTATGACTTCATTTATTCCCAATTATTTTTCAAGAACAATTGAATTAAATTTGCTCTTTAAGAATAATTCAAAATTAGAATTTTAATCGTTTGATTAATTTGTAATAACATATTTAATATGGTTTTATTACTCATGCAAAATTTCAAATTTATCTGGTAATATAGCTTGTTTAAATTATCTTTTAATTAAGTATACTAGATAATAAGTTGTTAGAGAATTCAAAATATTTTTGAAAGAAATCATAATTCATTTTTTTTATGATGAAGTGTTTACTGTATAAGATTTGACAGAAAAAAATATCGAAGATACGAAACTGCTAACGCATGGGAAAATATTATGCTAAGAAAATTTTAAATTAAATTAATCCTATGAATTTTAAATTTTTGTCAATAAATTCGGTAAATATTTTATCAGTGAAATCATGAGTCTTAAACAAGGCGTTGTTTTGACTTTAATAAATAAATGTGATTTTTATTTGATGCTTAGATGAGTAAAAATATTTTAGAAAAAGTACAATTTATTAAGCAGTATAAGCGTTTGATACTTATTGAAACTAAAAAAACTAGTCTCCCAAATTAAAAATATATTCAGCAGTTAAATTTTCAAATTTTTAAAACGATTAAAGTGAAGTGAAGTCAGAAGTTTTGAAGATTGTTATTTTTTTAAAGTCGTATATTAATTTAATTCAATTATTACTCTATTACCATAATAAATTAATGATTATAATCAAAAGATGTTAAGAAAGTTAAGAATGATTCCAAAAGAAAAAAGTCCGGAGTTTGTGAGTGTGTGTTCATTTTTTATTAATAAAATACCTACCGTAAAAAAATTATAATAAAAAAAGCAGAGTTGCTGATGCACAAAAAATATTCTACTGCAAAAATTTTGACTTAAATCAATCATCTGAATTTTTCACTTCTATTGAATAAATTTCTTAAATGTTCGATCTGAAGTGAAGTCAAAGACATTAAAGAAAGAGGTCTGCAACGGAAGCGAGAAAAGTAGGAGAGATTTTTTTAACAGGGGAAAATTTTCCTTTTATAAATCTCTTTTTCAAATTTCGGATCCCTTCAAGATGTTCCGATTGGCTAGAAAGCTGAGAAAGAGGGTTCTCACATTTCTTAAATATTCTTTATGGTTCCCTCCCCCTCCCCTCCATTTTTTGCACCCGCCTAGGATTTGTCTTGAAAGACCCTGCACACATTTATTGATTTCCGGTTGTATTTACTTTGCATGAATTCTTTTGGAAACAGCACTTTGCATTGCTAATAGGAACAGAGCAGGGGTTAAAAGGAGAGGGGACAGAAATGAAACAAAGATTAAGGGATCAAAAACTAGCAAAAGCATTGATTTTAGTATGAAGTGAAAAAAATCACTAAACCGACATATTTGGACACAGTCGGAAAAATATATAATGATATGAAATTACAATGAGTATTTAAATTCTTAAGTATAAATGTAAATTTCAATATGACTGTTGTTAGACTTGATTGACAAAAAAATTTAATAAAACAATTATGAAGGCAATTTTTAAAAATTCAACATTT
>JAPDSC010119364.1:0-11645 GCA_026290005.1 Latrodectus geometricus
AAAATTAAAATTAATAACGATTTACAATTAAATTGTAAATCGTTATTTCCTTTCCCATTAACAAATTATATAAATTTTATATAAACTAATAAATTTTAATATAAAATAATTAAATCAAATATAAAGATTAATCTAATGTTTCTGTTGAAAATCCAAATTAATACTATAATTAAGAATAAATTAAAAAAAAAATTTTAATTTCTAAACTAAAAATTTTAAATTAATAACTACAACAAATCAATATTTTTATCAAAATATTTTTAATTTCTTACAGAATGATATTGAACATAGTTATGTCCTAATTTAGTAATTATAATTATTTAAGTCTTTTTATATTGTATCAAGAAATAGCTTTGTCTTAGATTAGAATTATGTATAAGAACTTTTTAAATGACTAATTAAGCTCCTCTTTATGATAAAATTGTTCAAAATTATATTAATTATATTATAATAGTTAATCTTTCTTATGTTATATAATTTGTGCTTATGTGCGTTATATTTTCCGTTACAATTTATTGGTTTAAGATAAATAAATTTAAATCTAAGATTACTGTAGATTCATAGAAATTTTGACAAATTATGCCATATATTATTATCAAACGACAACAGTTTTTAAAATTTTCTTTATTAAAATTTAACTACTTAATTTCATGAAAACATATTATTTGTTTGGCACTATTGACTTGACTTTTAAGGGTAGGGAAAGAGAATTGATCACATGTTAATTAAAACTGCAATAGTATTACTAAATAAATATGTAGTGCAAAATAAAAGCTAACTTTAAGAATAAAACAATTTAATGTGAAGACACTATTAACGATGTTAATCTTAGATTTCGAGTAAAATATTTGCTGGTTGCTATATTTTTATTTGCTAATATTTTTTATTTGTTTTCCTATAATTTAAAAACATAAGCAAGTTCAAACATTTGAAAGATATGTTCCATTCGAAAATATGATAGTTAATGATTTTAAAAATTAGTGAATTGATATTAGAAATTGTTTGGTGTCACCTTTTATATAAAGAGTAGAAGATCCAACAGGAATTCTTTAAAAATATGAATTTTGAAAGGTTAGTTTTTGCTGTGGTAAAATGGTTCAAAATGGTTGATGGTTTCAACATGAAATATTTTAAATTATTTACTTTGTTTTTACAAAAAAAAAAAAAATCAAATTTTTGTCATAAGTTACTCGTTATGATTCTTCCATTGTTCATTTAATTATCTAGGAAATATTTATTTTTTTCTTTTCATAGGCTATTAATAATTATTTAAAATACAATTGTTTTTAAAAAGCGATTTGTTACATTGCTGTTCAATATTTATTTATTTTTCTCGTAAATTTATATTTGTTAAGGGATTTATCATTAGAAAATTTTTTAATACTTTATTATAAATTAAAATATGCAAAATGTTTGAGAGGTAATTGGTAAAAAAAATTTTAAAATGCACATTATAGTAAATATTATGCGTATTCTGAAAAATGATGAATGTTTATGTATTGCAATGCAAGTATTATTTTACTTTAGTTGCAATAGTGATGATAGAATTTCAAGTGTACTTTATCATGCTTATCTTGCTTACACATTCATATTATTTTAACTTTTATTTATTTTATCATTTTACATTTTACATTTTATATATCTATCGCCATCATCTATGTTTTATGTAATGCCAAGGAGCATAAAAATATATTTCATTGCAAAAATTATATTTTATGCTACAAGCACGTTCACGTTAAAGGAATAAAAACAAGTGTAAATATTATTAAGTAAATAACTATACATTTATGCATTAAAACATTGATAATAAAATATCAAAATTTAATGAATATTATACATTAAAATTTAAAGGTAATATCAATTAAATTACATGCCTTTTCAAATACAATTTAAAACATTATGAAAAGGAAGACTAAATACTTTGAAGAACCGTTTCTAATCATCAGATTATATCTGATTAACCTGGCAATCTGATTAATCAATATCTGATTTATTTGACTCATCTGATAATAATCAGATTAAGTTAAAAAGGAGAATTTAATTAAAATAAATTAGTTAGCTTTATATCGAATTAGTTAAATTTATATCGAAGAATTTTTAGATTAAATCACAGTAAATTTTATACTGAACTAATCCCTATAAAATGCATATACAAATTTGGTTAATGAGGTTTGCCTGGAGGCATAAATGAAAAGTAAGAAAACGCTGGTTGTAACAAATAAATTTCTGAAATTTATAAGGAAATATTTAATAATGATTTATATAAAAGGATCAAATAATAATAAAGTAAAATAATAAAACATTTGTGTATCCTTAACGCCGATCAACTTTTAATATATAGTAATAATAGAATTTACTGTATAACATCAAATGCTTTATATTTTTGAGCTGGTTTAACTTTTGTGAATTAAATTGCGTTTGAAATTTGAAAAAAAAAGAAAGTTTTTCCAAACATCATGAGATCAAAAAAGGACATTTAATTTCTAAGACTATTCTTTTTATTTATTCAACTCTTTTTGAAGTTGCAGAAATTTTTTTCCTTTACTCATAAATTATTTTCTTACTAAGCATACAAATGCTTATAAGACACGAGATTATGTTGGTTTACTAAAGTTCATTTATACTTAAAGATGTATACTACTAATTTATTGAATAAAGAAAGTATAAATGGTTAAATAATATTTTTACCAGAAAATTACACATATTTAATACATTTTATTATTGCAGACGCATAATGATCTGTTTACATTAGATATAGGTCAATATTCTTTATCAAATAAATCACATGTACACATTACATGCATACACATAAATATGTGCGCATGTGTGTTTTGTTTCCAGAAAGTAGTTAAAAATTTAAACCAATAATCTATTTAAAAACATGAACAAAATAACTTTCATATTTAAGATTCTTTAATTGCTTTAAATAATTTTTATATTTCAAATAAAGAAGAATTTTTAAACTAAGACTGGCATAATTTAAAATGATAAGACCAATTTATACGATTTAATAAATATATATTAAACTATGAATATTGTATTTGAGATAATTATTCTTTTACTTTTAATTTAAAACAGATTTTTAGTTACAGTAAAAGGAAAAGCTATATAGAATAGAATTATTATACAGCTATTCACTTCTTGAAAAAAGTAATAAAACTAATGAAAGATGAATTAAAGTATAAGAAAGTAGTAAAAATATTAAAATCATGAGTAAAAAGTGAAATATTTAAAATAATTCTAATATATTTTTCTATTATGGAGATTTGGAACAAGTGGTTTTGAATAGCATTTGTATAAAATTTGCTTAACATTTAATACTTTAATTTAGGATGAAATGTGTTTGTAATTTAGCTGTGAATACAAATTTGTAACTAATGAATCTTAAAATATTTACAATTACATTTTTATGTTGAATGTTTATTCTCAATGAAATTCCCAGCTACATATTTAAAAATCTTTTATATTGATTTATGTTTATCTATGTAAGTAAGTCTAATAGTACATTAATTTAAAAGCGTCGACTAATTGTTTTTCACTTTCATTTTAAGTTAAAAGTCTTATCAATGAATATTTTGTATGAATTGTTTGTAATTGCACAATTAAGCATTAAATTTGTTTCTTTATTTTTGATATGCTGGTGAAAATCAAATCAATAATGTAAATTTAACATCTGAGCACTATGCATAAAAAGCTGGTTACATATATTTTAAGTCATTTTATTCTCAAAAGACTCATTTTAAGTATATTTCTCATTAAAAATCTTCAAGACATGATGACAAATATTTCTTATATTCAAAGCATATTAAAAGAGGATTATGTGGTATATTTAAATAAGTATTTAAGGTGCAGAGCTAATGATACTACTACGGTAGATTATATGGAATAATTAACGATTTTTGAAGTATTTATTTTAACAGTTTACGGTTAATAATTTAAGAATACTTATAGAACCGATTTAATTTTTTCCCTCTTCAACTTGAGACATTCATTATTTTAATATTCTTTTTATACTGAATAAGTATAGATATCAATGAATTAATGAAGTTTAGTACCCTAATATAACATACTTTAAAAAAAATTTAGAATTTCATTTATAAATACAAATATTATACTTAAAAAATTATATAAAAATATCTTAAATTTAGTAATGGTATAATAATTTATGCGTGTTGCTTTTTAAAAATAGCTTGTTAAATTAAACATTTAACTATTTATGACTTATTAAATATTAGGAAAACTACATTTTGTATTTATATATTTAACATTGTTATAACTTTCTAATCTCAATTTTAAATAAAGCAATCTATTCAGGTTGTTTTAAATGGAAATAAATATATGAAACTATTTCTTAATATTAACTGAGTCTTTATATGAAGAATTTTATATGCTCATAGATTGAGTAAAATGTGATTTCAATTTCTAAAATGCTTTACTGTCATTTTAAAAATTAGGAATTAAAAATGTATTCTGAAATAGATGTTAATTATAAAGAAAATCCTTTTTTATATAACACGATATCAATAAACACATGATAATTGTATAATAACAATGTGTTGATTGTCATTGTTAAGATTTACATATGCAAATTGTTAAAAATAATAAACAAATTTATTTAAAATATTTGAAATTTTATTGTAAACCTATTAAACTTGGATCGCTGTAATTTTATGATTTGTGTGAGTGATTACTTCTGCTATATTAAATTAAATTGAGCTACAAACATCACATAAATGAGTCAGTACTTGATTACTCTGATAACAAAAATTAGATTATCATTTTTAACACATAGGATTTTAAAGAAAACTTCCTTACTTGATTATACTACACGTAATGCCTGAATTTGGGAAGATATGAACCAAAAGTCTCAAAAATGGGTTGTCTGACAATTCTTCAACCAACAACTCGATATTCTAAGTGATTAGTTGGTGTTTTTTAATAAAATTCAAGTATTAACTCAGTTAAAGTTTCAGTAGAGATTTATTATATGAAGTGCCACTAATGAACTAATAAATGGGCAATAGTCAAAAAAGTTATCTAAACCAACAATATCCTTCTCATCAACTCAATGTCATTTATAAATTTTCATGAATTCAGTATTTTAAAAAATATAGTAACTGCAAAGGATCTGGTGAATTTGGTAATAAAGATTAAATTATTCTTTGATAGATTTTTTTTTACTTATACTATTAATCGTGAGTTTTTACAGTTATAAAATCAAAATGGTGACATGTCCAACGCATAATTTCTTACTGCAGCATAACGCCAATCATAACACCTAACGTGACAGACTGGAAATTTTTTTTAAGTGATAGATGATTAGTTTGTTGATAAAATATTATTAAGCGATCTAGTTATGATATTCTTCTTTATTATAATAATAATATATCCTATAAAATAATAAAGCTATCATCATCTAGTATCTGCACGTACCATTGGACACCATTTACAGCAGAGTGATCTGTCCGCAAGACGTCCATTGCTTCGTCTAACCTTGCCGAAGAACCACAAATGTCTTCACCTTTAATGGTGCGATGAAAGAAGGATGTGGATGGGAGAATTAAATGAAACTGTCTTTACCGACGAGTCACTTTTCTGTCTGCAACACTGAAATGTGTCGCAATAAAGTTTGGAAAGAGGATGCTGAACTACTGCTTTATGCACCACCACACAGATCCTACACCAGTTATTATGATATAGGGTGGTATTGGATATCACTCTCGCATTCCTCTAGTAAGGATTATCGGTACTGTAAACAGCCAGCGTTACATTTCCGAATTGTTGGAGCCAGTTGTCTTTCCTTACATTCAGTGCTTGCACACAGATATTTCAACAAGATAATGTGTGACCACGCATTGTCCAAGAATTTTTCGTCAATCTTTTGATTGAATTGCTTCCCTTGCCGGCACTCTCTCCGGATCTTTCACCAATTGGAAACATTAGTCCATGATTGCTCAACGATTGACCCAGAGCCACAAAGCAGCTGCTACACCAGATTGACTTTGATTACGTCGGGAAGCTGCTTGGTCTGCAGTACCCCCAAGAACAAATCCAAAGTCTCTTTGAATCAATGCCTAGGCGTATGGCAATGGTGATCTCCAATAATCATGGCTACTCTGGCTGCTAATTTTGGCGAGAACAACACTTCATAGAAATCTATAAATCTAATCATTTGATACATTGTTAACATGTTATCTGCATTTTTTTGTGATATATCTTGTCTTTGTTGGTGTTGCAACTTTGGCGTCAGGAAAAGTATTTTATATATATCAGAAAAAGTATTTTTAATATGGTTATGATGTATACTATCTATAAGCCAAAAGTCGTACTTCGTTTGAGGGTGCTCTTTTCAAAAACGGGAGACGCTCTCTCTCTGACTTCATTCGCCTAGACTCTTGACGGGTGGGCTTGGCATTGCCAAGTGCCATTAGTAACAACAACAACACAATTTTGCATTTTGCAAACATTCCATTTTTGGGTTGTTTAGAAGTATTATTTACAAATAATTACTACAAATTTAAAATATAAGTTGATGGCTATAATATTGATAAATTACATTAGGTTTCAAAATGCAGCTTCTTCTGTGTGATAAAATATATAGTTTTAACACATTCTTTTGAATTTTAAAGATAATTAATGCATTTTACAATTTTAAATTAAAGTAATTTTAAATAACTTCTATATAAAATAACTTATATATTTATAATGTTAAAATAAATATTTAAATTATTTAATATATATTTAATTTTAAAAAAATAAAAATTTTTCAAGTAAATTTATTGAATTCTGAAACTTATCATTTGTAATTAGAAATTATGTGACACTCTGAACTCTTTTACTTTTTAATTATTTTATTTTATTAAAATCAGTTGGTCTCTGTCATTCTATCAGCAAAATGTTTGATTATATGCTGATACCTTTGATTATCCTTTTGAAAGATATTTGTCGAAAATATGCTTAGCATTCTTGGAATAATTTCTGGAAGATATGAATTTGCTAATTTAATTCGATTTTTTTTTCACTGATCTCCAAGCTGATTGAAATTAATTTCTACAAATCTCGATTTTGAAAATAATCAGACGTGAAAGCAAATTTGAATTTATTTCGCCGAATTCTCTCTTATGTTAAGATATAAGACGAATGTATACCAAGAAATCACAGATATTTATTAAATTTGGAAATATTATTCCTTTTCAGAGAAATACTTACTGCAATAGGTAATCGATGAAGTCGTTACTTCGCAATTGTAACTGGTGCAGAGGAATGGAAAAATGAGAGATGCTTATTGTTCAATACATTGAGAAATATTTCGTGATTTATTGAAACTTTCAATTTTGTAGTTCCCAAGTAAATAGTGGTAAACGAAATGAAACAAATAATTATTACATAGGTCATTATTTGGGTTTTAAATTATTTCAAATAATACATGCTTAGTAATAAAGGAAGGCAGTAATTATACAAATTTCAGATTATTAATTAAAATTGAATTAGGTATCTCTCTCATAGAGTGTTTGAAAGATATAAATAGTTCTTATTTAAATAATTACTCATTAAAAGTGTCAATTAATAATGAGCAAACAACTAGAATAAAGTTTGTCATCATATTTCAATTATTCAATTTTTTCTTTATTTTTCTATTTTTTTATTATATTTCAATTATTCTTTTTCGTCATTATATTTTTTCATGCTCACTCTTTTTGCATTAATATTATTCCTGGAAAAATTGCTCCTATTAAGAGAGCTTATCTTTTTTATTCTTTTTCATGAAATAGACTTTTAGTCAATGTTTTTCAACAGTTTTATACCAAAAGGATAATTTAACATCGAAATTAATTCTAACACATCCTGAATTTCTATAATAATTTGAGACATCGCATTAACAACTTTTTGTTATTGTGATTATTTTAGCCAATTAATTATATTAATTATTAATGAGACTTTTTTATTGCAGAAAATAATACAAATAAGTTTTTAAAACTTTAAGTATTAAATATTAACATTTAAGTGAATTTCAATCAGAATTTATATGTATTGCATTTTATCGTTTTTATAATAAAACAGCAAACATCGTAGAATCAGCTAATTGTTTTTTTCTGACTAAGAATCGGGATTTATTTTATAGCTGCACATATAAAATAATGATTGATGATGACTTTTGATTGTATGATTTTTTCCAGGTTTATATCTTCGGAGCTTCTGCATAGCTAACGCGCGCAGTCATCTAATGGCAAAAGTTTACTTACAGAGAGCTATATATGAGGCAATCATGATGCAAATCAAGGAATACCAAGTACCAGCCATTTTTATATCATTTAGGATGAGTCGTGTGCATGGCATGATATTTTCTTTTACATATTCTGACGCTGACAGAATATTTGCGAAAATATTTTTTCCATATACGTTATGCTTTCTATATTTTTATAATATTATTTCGTTTAAATTTAACGTAATGCTTATCAATAGTTATTTACTGTGTTTTATAACTTCAATTTTAATTATAGTCACTCAGTAAATATACATAATTAAATAATAACTTGAAAAATATTATGCTCTGTTTAAAAATTGGAGCATATATCATTCATTACAAAGTACTTAAATTCTAAATTCTAATCCTAAATTCTAAAGATAATTTTACTTTGTTTATAATTATAATTCTAAAAATCCAGTTACCTTATATTTTTCATGATTTAAAGTAATATAATGCATGTGTTATAAATTTACTCAAGATAAACCCTAATGGTTCATTACTATTAAATTCAAATTTATGATTTTTAAATAAATGTTTTTGCATTAAAAACACTTTACAAATAACAATGACTAGCTTATAAGCTTCAAAAATATTGGTTATGTAATAATATGCATTATGTGAATTATAAAAGATGATTTATTTTTAATCATTGAATTTCCCATCCGTGGTTGCATAAAACACAGTAATTAACATAAAGAGAACAAAAGACACTTATACAGAATACATTTCATTATTAATTTGAAAATCTTCTTTCGGTGTAAAGCAGTCAATATTAATTAAGCTCTTTGTTATGATCATTAAAAAATACTTTGGACTAGTTAAGGCATAATTATGAATAATTATGATATAAAATTAAGCAATCATTTTTTAAATTCTTGAATGTTCAAAAAGAGGAAATATTTTCAATAATGTTAAGTGTTTTATGATTTGCTTTAAAAGACATGTCATTGGTATATGTTGAATTGTACTCGTATTTTAAAAATACTTATTACTAATACTCTTGTTCATGAAAATAACTTTTTGAGAAAACTATATAGGCATTTAATCTTCATGCAGATTTAATTCACAAGAGGTAGTGTTTTTCTCTGCATAATAATTACAGCAATTATAATAAGACTTACAATTATTCTTTAATAGGGTTTTTAAAGAATAATTTTATTAAAACCTATTCATTTTTGAACTTGAAGTAATTATCAATGATACTCTTTGGGTAAATAAAATTGTTATTATTTTATGTTTATATTATTAATTTTGAAATAATTTTTAAAAGTTTGCATTACTTTTAAGTTTATTTAATTTGTTTCTCTTCAAAACTTACAGAAATTATTATTTTCAAGATGTTTATATGGAATATAAACATATATATATATATATATATATATATATATAAACTGTATAAAGTATATACCATACATTCAAAATAAATGTTATATAGATATTTACGTATTATTATAATAAAAGAAAACGTTTTGTTTAAAAATTTGGTTGAATAAATAAAATATCATTTATTCATAAAAAGACAATAACTTATCCGAATTTTTTTAAAAATTATTATATATATTTTAACAAGATTTGTGACAAAACATTCATGAAATTGCAGAATTATATTTTCATTTCAATAAGTCGAATAAATGTCTTTAATATTGAAATTTTGATTTTATTGTTGATGTTAATGCTGAAGTGGCATCAATACAGAAATACAAATTTTTAACTTTTATTATTCATTGAGTTAAGCAAATTTTATTTATATTATAACAATATTTTTATGTTTTTTTATACAAATTGATTCGACAACTAATATTGTACAAAAATGTAGAAGAAATACTTCTACATTTTTGTACAATAATTAAAAGATAAACACTGATAACAAATAATTATTATTTAATTTTGTTACACAATGTTTAATTAAAAAGAAAACATAAACAGAACATGAGATTGAAGAACTTAAGATACCAGTAGTTTATTTATTTAGAATTTATTCTAAATGTAATTTAAACTGTAGAATAAATTATTTTATGTTGACTAAATTTTTGTTAAAATTATGTAAAAGAGTTGCCTCATAAAAAATGGGTATCAATATGTGAATAATAACTTCAAATTAAGTTTTATTTCTTTGCTAGCATAATTTTTATGCTTTTTGATAGATTACTATATTTCATTAATATATTTTTTCCCATTTTTTAATACTTAACAGACTGCCACTCAGCTTTAATTTAAAATTAAAAATTATATTCAAGAAATTGCTGATTTGTCTTCAAAACTTTTGTTTAACATCTAAAAATAATTTCAAAATATATTTTAAAATCCGTTTTCATAGCACTTATATTATTTATAAAAGCCACCCAATCTGACTAGTGGTTAGTGTAACTGACTAAGGATGGGGAGGACCTGGGTTTGAATCCCGGCTCGAGCATGGATGCACTTTCTCTTTCTCTCTCTGTGCTTCTTTTCCTTTCCTCAGATGATGGATGAATGTGGCCCACCATATAAACGGGTTTGTGGTGGTGTGGAGTGGGCGATGCTACTCCTACTTCCGTAACTTGATTCACCGGTGCCCACCGGGTAACGATAAAATGAGTAGCAGTTTCCGGCCTTGTTGCGACTAATGTACTTATTTGCTCAAGGATGCCTGCCATTAGAAATAAAAAAATAATATTTATAAAATATGAAGATAGAAATATATATACATACCGAGTAATTCTAAATTGTTTGTATAAATTAAGAGGAGTGATAATATCCATACAGATCAGCAATAACTACATAAGAACATAAAGTTGGAATACAATCTGAGAGGCAGAAAAAAGAAATTTGAGTTCTAACTTGAATTTAGAACAGTGTTCAGAAAAGAAATGAACGTTGCAAGAAGTTAAACAATCAGATTTATTATTGAATAAATGAATCACTGCATGTGCTCGAAATGCTTATCCCGCATTTCATTGCCACGTTGACCTAAGGAAAAATAACTGATGCACGCTTTCAAAGATTCTCTTGGTTGTGTTAATTATATCAGCGATAACAACTATTATTCCCACAAATACTTCTGGTGAGTTCATATCCTATTCGTACACTGAAGATAAGATTTGCCCTCAAAAGAAACAGTCATTTTTGTTGAGGTTCGGTGAGAAAGAAAGCCAAACCACAGGTATACAACGCCAACCCAAGGTTCTGTTCATGCAATTTTCGTGCTTCACGTGCATTGCCTTTTGCTCCACCTACGTCAGCAGACTCACATAAGGACTATAGACTCAGATATGGGCTCAGAATAGTGAAATCGTAACATAAGTGAGTTTGGACTAATTACTCATTTTGTCTATGTATATAACAAACCCCTCGAATTACCATATATGTATGTATATGTGTATGTATGTCTATATGTATGTGTGTATATGTTTTATAT
>JAPDSC010119364.1:11745-22380 GCA_026290005.1 Latrodectus geometricus
TTTTTAAAATTCAACTTTTATTAATCAAGAAATCTAATCTTCACTATCTTTCATTTTACTCACTATTGAAAGTATCATTTTCGTCAATGTGTAATCAACATTGTATTTCAGTAGTTTTGTTTACTGTCATTGAGCTGTGATGTAGATTTCTACTGCACAGATATTCCTCGGGCTTTAAGGTCCACCGTTGTCACCTTAATTTTATTTCAAATAAAGTCATTCGTATTAAGGTAACTCTATTGATGATGGAGAAGTTTAAATCTGTTAACCAATTGGTAAAGTTCAGTGTTTCTCCACATCGTTATGTTTGAATGTATGCGAGGTGCATATCTGCCAATTCCTGTGTGTACCCTGCCATAGCATCATTGAAAAGTTCTAACCAAGGATAAAAACACAATAAATAAAGATATCGCATTATGCTATTTTTAAAAGACAAAGCTCATTCCGATTGGATTTTTTCGATGCCAACTTAAAACAGAATAGTCAGTCTTCTCAGTAAAAATTTGCATGTGTTATATTCTTGCTAGTGTTAGGAGATTGTTAAGTTGATAGGTAACCCTAGACAACCGAAATAGATTAACAAGCACAAAGAAAACTCAACATCTAATTCCCCCGATATAAATTCAACCCATTTCCCCAACCCATAGACCTCAAGCATATAATGGTAAAGAGGTACACCACGGCCATCGAACTTTGATGCATTTTATTTACCTCTTTCCAACCTTTGAGGGGAAAATATGAACCTATATTTTTTGGCAATTATTGAACATTTCGATGGGCATTATCTTTGCTTTAAAAATGTAAAATCATCCCGAATATTTATGACCGGATAGCTTGCTTCCGAGATAAAAATAACACATAATTGTTATTATGTAAATGGAAATCAAGAAAAAAAAATAACCATTTGTCTTTTTCATCTTTTATTAATATTTTAACAAATTAAAAATGATGTAAAAACTTTCTAAGTCACATTTGAAAAATTCTCCAGGCTTTATTTTCGAAATTTAACTGATAAAGATAAAGAGGTTTATTTCGCAGAAAATAACAAATTTAAGCCATAAAGTCTTTATTTTTTATGACAAAGATTAAATTATTTCTAAATACTCTAGAAACAAGAAAATGTTTGCCACACAATTCATGCTTATTTTATTTTTATAAAAAATAAGCATTAAGCTACTCTTTTCTTAAAAATTTAAATTCATTTAAGATTGCTTAAGAATGCAAAATTTAATTAAAGAAAGCAAGAATACACGAATTAAATGGAAGTCATGGATTTCTATCTAAGACAATTGTGCTTGAAAGAATTTTTTTTTATTTCTTTATAATACATTATTAAAAATTTCATGAATTAAGCAAATAAAACAAATCGGTAAATATGTTTTTAAAATCTTAATAATTATTTGCGATTGAATGATCTAAACTGAAGAAATTTAATATTTATTCCATTTATATTTATTAATACAAAACAGTAATATTATATAAAACAGTTGATTATACAATACAATATATTTATTCAATAATTAAAAATTCTTTGTTTTAAGCAGAATTTCAAAAGCACTCATTATTGGAAACAAAACTTTTAAATGTTTTCCCAAAACTGTAAAATTTTATAATTTTAGTAAAAAAATATTTATTTGCATGAATTATAAAATAGGTTATATTACTATTTTAAATTAATGAGTCATATTAAGTTATTTTTTCATTTAAATTAGTAAGTTTATTTTAAAAATATAAGTAAATAATTATTTGAAGAAATTTTATCAGAAATTATGTTGTGAAATTGCTATATATCAAATGTAAAATTATCGATAATTTACAAAAAAATAATAAAAAAAAGAAAAATAATATAAAAAAAAAATAAAAAAAAATAAAAGATAAGAAGTAGTACATAAATTTAATATACCTGTAACAAAATTTATAAATTTTATAACTACTAGTCTTTAATCATTTTTACACTCAAAATTGTTCACTTTTAGTACAACTCATAAAATTAATATTAGAATGTTTATTATATATGTACGTTTATTATTTAAAATTTATAAAAACATTTAATAAAATAAATAATAATGTTAAATTTCTGTTTAATTTCTTGTAAACATCTACTTTAATGTAAACTTTTCTTAAGTTATTAACATATTATTAAACCAGAGAGTTTACAATTTTTTAATCATTAATTACTTTAAAGTGAAAATTATCAGGAATTTAATTAATGAGGCACTTGAAAGTATATAAATATGAGTTAGATTAATTTTATTTTGAAATCAACACTAATAATAAAGTGATTAATTTTAATTTAGAAATAAATATTGTGAAGTATTTATATCGTTTAATAGTCAAAATGAATAATTAATTGCATAAAACACAGAAAAAAAGAAATCATAAAAAAATGTTAGTTTTTTTGTTGATTAAAGCATTTACATGCGTGTAAATTTTAGAACAATAAATATCTCAAAAGTTATGAAGTCTTTCTAATTATGTGATAAATTTAAACTTAACAATTATTTTCTTAATTTTAAATTTATTTGAAATTTTCTGATCGAATATACTTTCTTATTTAAACTTTTTGGTGTATTTTGTTTCATACAAGAAGTTTTATTTAACTTCCATTAATAAAAAAATACCCGGGATAAACTTTCTTGAATAGATTAGATTCGTTCTTGTTACTAGTTGGTTGGTGAGATATTTTGAAATAAATGAATAATTTATTATATTTATGCCATGGTGGCCTCGTTGGTTAGAGCGTCGTTTTCGTTACCAAAAGGTGGTGAGTTCGAATCACGGCTTAGCCGAAGTTCCGTCATGTTCACTAATGGCAACTGGGGCACGTAAAATATGTCGGGTTGCAATGTCCTCCATGTTCCCATTACAAATTAATACTTCTGGGGGTGGTTGGAGCCAGACTATGGGTCTTCAGTTGTTTGAATCTCTAAATTGGAAGATTTAGATGGTGCTGCCATCTATGAGTCAAAAGTTGTATTTCCACCTTCGTTTGAAGTTTATCTATTCAAAAACGGAAGATGCTTTCTCTCTGATTTCCTTCGCCTAGTCTCTGATGGGTGGTCTAGGCGTTGCCAAGTGTCATCAGTAACAACAACATTATATTTATCAAAATGAATAATTTTGCTTTCGACTGTTTTCACCACAATCTTTGTTTTAATTCCATAAAAACAAATTTATCTGCCTGTTGGTTACTAATATCTTTATCAGGAATTTACTTAATATCTATGACCTATTTTGTATAACATTTTTGGCAATAGAATGTTGTATGTGCTAATTGTTTTTTTGGTAGTTTCAGTTCAACTACAATGTTCTATAATTATTAAATTGAGCAATTATTAGTATAATAACAAGTTGAACTACACTTCATCTTGTTATTATAATAACAATTGAATTTCCTTTTGCATGTGATACAAATGCTTAAAATTTCAAATGCATATTTGTTTTAAATGTGGATTCAGTATGACAACACCTCTACCTGACTGAAATAAAAAAGACTCTGTTTTATTTTAGTAAAATATTGATCCCTAAACAGACAGTGTGATTTTAACTAACATTTTATATAAATAGAGGCATAGAGACTGTAAAATACGTAGCTCATTTCTTGCATAATTAATATTTTTCAGTATTATGCTGTCAATATGAAAGAAGGTACTGTAATTAAAAATTTTAGTGTGTAGGAAAGGAAAATAATTTTATTACCATTTTTTGATAATTTAATAATTTTCTGAAAATTCTGTAAATTTCAAAAGAAATATTTTGCAGCACCTTTCAAAAATGTGAATAAAATATGTAAAATAAAATGTTATTGTAATAACTATATTTTTTCCATTTAAAAATACTCAGAATTTATGAAGTATGGTATTATTTAATGAAAGATTTACAAAACGAAACATGATATACTTCACTAATTTGTATGAGTACCGACAATTTTTAGAGATTAAAATTCGAGTCGCACACAATAAATTGATTTGAACAAATATATGTATGAGTAGTTATGAGTTGAATTTTAAAAAAAATTAGTGTCAGAATGTAAAGAAATTTTTCTAATACATAAAGAATGTATTTTTGTTATTTGTTTATTAAACATTTTTTTATTGAAATATTCATTTAAACAAAATTATATACATTTATTAATAATATATTCTCTCAATCTCTCTCATTCTGTATTATATTTATAAACTCAAATACTTTGCTGTAAGAAAATTACTCATCTAAAAATTTATGATTTAATAAAATTTAAAAATAATAGTATCAGGTTCATTATTGAAAGAATGATAATATCATCTCGTTAATGAATTAATAAAACATTAATTAAACTATATGTTTTGCTAAAAGACATAACATCGAATTTTTAATTTAATTGTTAAACTGATCTGTTTGATTATGATAAATAATTTATTAATCATAATGGATGGATGTGAAATATGCTACTGTAGCTTTAAATTATAAATTAATTTCCATATTATTGTATTAATTTTCAAAACGATATTATTTATACAATTACATTATTTCAAAACTATATTGTATTAATAAAATAATTAAAATCCATAGTCAAAATTTATTTTTATTCTGGATTTTAATTAGTTTATTAATCGATTTCTAATTTAATTAGTTTATTAATCTAAGATGAAATTTCAGATATAAAATTAAATCCAAAGACAAAATTGTATGTTTCTCAGGAAACAGTACATTTGTTGTAAACTTATAACACAGGAGAACTATTAATGAAAAAAATATTTTTCTGTTGAATATATTTTTAGACTAAATTTATAAAGTTTAAAAAATTGTTTCTAATTTTTGTTTTACTAATTATTCAATAATCCGTTTATCCGTTTGTTTTACTAATTATTCAATAATCCATCTATGTTAGCATCATTTAAAAGCTATGATTCTATTTAACAATTCTTCAATGAATCGTGATTAAAATTAAAATATAGCTTAGTGATATTATACATGTTGTTGCTGTTGTTGTTGTTATGACACTTGGCGACCCAAAGCCCGCCCGTCACAGAGACTAGGCGAATGAAGTCAGAGAGGGAGCGTCTTCCGTTTTTAATAGAGCACCCTCATTCGAAGGAAGTACGACTTATTATTCATCACATATGTTATACATCTAATGAATAATATAAAGAGCTCAAGTATTTTTGTTTCCACAGATAATCATCAAACTGTGTTAAAATTTAACAAGAATTAATGGAAAATTTAATCCGAAATATTAGGAATTTATAATCATTTATTACAGAAACTATAATATATATATATATATATATATATATAATTAATAATATATATAATTATTGAAATAAGCATCGAAATTTACATAAATGAACTAGTAACCAATAAATCTTGAAAGAAATGAATTTAATACTTTACACTTAAGCCTTTAATAAATTAGTTGAGTTCTTATATAATGATTACATAAAAATATTTGGTAATGATGTATAATTTAATAAATGCATAACTTTATAACTTCAATTGTTATTTTTATAATATTAGATAAAAAATTGTCCTTGGACATAATTCTTTGTGTTAAACACTAAAAATTGAATCTTTGCTTGTGGAGATATTTCATTTTTTACTGTAACTATTATGTTATTTATAAACATATTTGGATATTTTATATCAATTGGTTGTATGATAACATGTATAAGACATAAAAAATAAGATTATCAAAATAATTGGAAGTTAAACGAAAAACAATACCTTTAAATGTTTTTCAAATATATCTATTCAATCTTTCATTTATCAGAGATTGTAAATAAAGCTATTATTTTCCAGTGTTAAATTTAACTGAATAGCATAATGTTTCCATTTCATTATTTCAAAATGAATTAAAAATTGTAGTTGTTAAAAATTTTGGAAAAACCAAATTTATATTCTATCAATTATGCTTTCAATAATAAATTTAAAATATCATGAAATTAATAAACACATTTTTTAAATTTGTTTTGTTAAATTCATGCTTAAATTTAACACTTGACTTTATAATTTCAGCTAATTAAATTAAATTCTATTTTAAGGTATTTGAGAATAATAATAATCCCGATTTTTTATACTTCAAAAAATATGATTAAATGGCACTGTTCATGCTTACATTAATTCCGATAATTTAAGGCCAAAATATTTCTTTCATTTAAAAATTTATATCACTTTAAAAAAACCCTAAAAGTTTTTATAACAATAGGTAAAATGTATGATGAAATAAAAAAAAAATTATAAGAGGAAAAAATGAGGAAGCTTAAAAAATCAAAATTGTTATGGCTAAGTTGTCAGCATGTTTTTTTTTTTTTTTTTTTTTATTAAAAATGTTATGACAAGCAAAAATTAAGTTTTTTTCCCAACTCAAAAATGAATTTTGCACTTGAAATAACAAATATGATTATATGCTTAAAAATATAATTCGGTTTAATTTCTTTTATTTTTTTTAATTTCAAAAAACATGTTTTATAAAAAGATAAAAAAAACTTTTAAAAAAATTCTATATTTCTTTAATAAATCTGATGAGTAACTATTGTAATATTTTCTCCCAATATATAAAAATAAGGTAAAAAATACTTTGAACAATATTCGTGAATGTATTGCTTAAAAGCTGCTTATAAAAGGTGCACAAAACTGCTGAAAGTACCTATAAATATATATTTATAATTCATATGAGTGCTTTTTAGGATTTAATGATAATAATAATAGTACATAGTAAATAAACTCTTCAACTGTTAGTAGTATTTCACTCATTATATTTATAAAGAATTATTAAAATTTTATTTAATTATTTGAAATAATAATTTCTTTTTCCTTTATTAAGACATGAAAGTTTAAATTGTATTTTGTGATCATTAGCACATTTTTATACAATGGTAACCTACAGTGATAAAGCATTGATAAATGAAATTGCGAATTTCAATTTTATAGTAAGCCACATATTTTATTATGTGTAACTATCCTTTGGTTCTATTTCATGAACACTTCACAATGTATTAGTTTACGTTATTATAGTCAGATAGTTTCAACTTCGCTTCAACAGTTAAATTTATTATGCATTATAAAAACGGGATTAGCTGTCCTATTCAATTCACTTACAAACCTTGTTCTTAATTCGTATACACTAAAAATAATATCATATAAGCTCTTGTCATGCAAGAAATTTTTAAATTTTATAATAAGTAAATAATAACAGAAAGAAATATATCATATTTATTTCTGTTATTATTTAGTTTCTTCATGAGGCATATTTTGTATTTGCATACACATTAAAGAGCTTACTTTGCTTCTAGATAAACTTAAGTGTATTTTGGAACTTATTAGTCTTAATATATTCTAAATATAGTAAGTTGAACAAAACTCTATTATGCTTGAATTTAAATAATTTGAACATAAAAAGGTATTGTGAATAATAGTATATTTAAGATTAAGTTTCCAGCTCTTTTGATGAGTAGTGTCAAAATATGATATGATATTGTGACAATGGCACCAAAATGCTCAATATGACAGATGAGTTTGTTTGAATCCATTATTCTTACTAAATATTGAAATTTTAGAACATATTGGTTAAAATAATTATAATTTGACCGAAACGGTTTTGTATAACATGAATAAAAATTTAATTCTATATTCTTAATCTGAAAAGGTTAGTTTGTAACATATGGAATACTCTATTTCAACCAGTTCGTTTTTGAGTTTTTCCTAATTAGATTTTTTGCAATTTAATTGTTGTTGTTGTCATGTGCCAGCCAGGCTGGCAGTATGGGGTGCGCTGCTCCACTTTTCAAACTGAACCATATTTGGTGTGGAGTCCGACTTCCTCAGTACACACATGCCATAGGTACCCGTTTATAGGGTAAGGCAACCATTCACACACCCACAAAGAAAGGAAAAAAACAGGAAAGAAAGAGAGAGAGAGAAAGTACATCCATACCCGAGCCAGGATTCGAAACCAGGTCCCACCCACCTGTTGTCAGGTACTCTAACCACTAGACAGGTTGGGCGACTGCAATTTAATTAAACTATATATTGTAAAATTTTTCTCCACCTAGTTAGATATTTTAATTAAAGATGTAATCTTTATGTAATTTTATACGTGTAATCGTAAAATAAATTCTCGAGATTTTAGATTATTATAATTGATAAATAGAAAAGAGTGATCATAATGTTGCAGCAGTTTCCTGAAAGATCTATGTTGTATCCAAAGACGGCTCAGTAAACAAAAGCACCATTCGACTATAGTACACAAAATTTGAATCTCATGACAAGAATCATACAAATGAATATGTGGGCAGACCAGGGACAGTTGAGAACTTCAAATCTTACGACTGGTAGTTAAAAAAAATCTCGGCTGTACTAAAAGAGACTAAACAGAAAAACTAGTAACACTTACAACTATTTTTTTTAACTAAAGAAATATTTACATACTTAAATAAATAGATAAATTGGTTCCTCATGAATAGAATAAGAATTAAAAGTTTTGAAATACTTTCTGCACATTTTTTAAACCAAAAATTCTCAAAAATCAAAAATAAATGCTGTGACAGATCAAAAACTTCAGCTAGTTTGACCTGTCACAGATTTCTAAATCCACGTCAGCTAACCACAGAAGTGGAGTATTTTTAAAATATTGCCAACATTTGCATATAAAAAACCTATATTGTTTAATAAGAATTGCCCCATTCTCTAAATGATAATCTTTCCAGCTTGATCATGTTTTAATGATGATTAATCAAAAGTTGCACACTTTGGGATTCAAAATTCTAGACCACATACCGTATTCAACTGAATCCTAGACATTAACTTTAACAGACATCTAGATAACGTTTTAAAGAAATGCTTTAAGTTTTTACATCCAGAACTGCTGGATTTCATGATACTATCTTGAAAAAATTGTTGGAAAATTTATGTTTAAGCTAATATGTCTTATTTTCTTATTAAAGTAAACACACATTTGTTATACTTATATAAAGTAGGCAATAATAATCAGAAGTTTGATATGTTACAACCTAAAAACAGCTTTATGAGTTTAGTTGGTTTGCAGTTGATTGGTAGTTCATCAATATCCTGAAGCTTAATTGACATATTTGAGAAAGGACATATTTGAGACATGTATAAGATAATCAACAATGACATATTGGCATTGGAGTAGTTTCTTTTAAAAATAAAAAAAGCTTATTAATAAATATATCCTAATAATTTTTCCTAAACAAAAATAATATATAATTTATAATAATTAAATACGATTTCTCTAGTAGTTATATTTAGTAAAAAATAAATGACAAAATTTTGTTAAATGATAAAAGGATGATCAATATAAAATTATTCAGCTCTGTTCGACTTCCATATACATAATACCAATAAACTTTTAAGAGATAATTATTTATTGATTAATTATTAAAGTATTCAATAATAGTTAATCATAATTAATTTTTAAAATTGGTGAAAATTATTCATCTATAAGTGATTTATATATGAACGCTTTAATTAAAATTTTTAAATTTATTAATAATTTTTTATGTTATTATTGGTTTAGTGAATTTATTAATCATTGCTGTAGAAAAATATTGATAGCAAGCAAAAAATTTTAAAATAATAGACGAAAAAATATAAAAAAATTAAATGTTTTGCAAAAATATCAAAACAAAGTAGCTTATTACATCTCTAATTTAAAATATAGACTTATTTACAAAAACATAATCAATATGGACTTTAGGAATTAAATTCATCACTCTTTTTAATTTTCCATTAAAATTTCTAAAGATCCTGAAAAGTGTTTAAAAAGCTTAAGTCAGAAAATTCGAGAAAAAGAAAACAAATTTAAAAATATCTTCGTATTCATTATAAAGTCTTAATGAAAGTTGCAGTTCATCGATATCACCACTTTATGTATACTTTAATGAATTTATTTTCATCTTTTCTCCCTCTGAAAATAATGTTCCACTTCAAAATAATTAGTCTACATTCATTTTTAGTCGAGACTTTAAAAATTAAACTTTCAAAAAAAAATTGTATATCCCTTTAAAAATGAGTGAATACCTGAAAATGAGTGTTGAGGAGAATTATCATCTTTACATGCAATTTTCTCTCATTTTCAATGCTTTTTATAAACTTTATTTTCATGATTAATACTGATAATGATAACGAGAATATTTTTATTTTTTACACACACCAATCCATCCACCCACACATACATATGGTGTGTGTGGGATTACATATATTTTTAGAAATTTAATGAGGTTATAGTACACATGCAAACTGGCAATAATTTAAAAGGAAAATAGGGTTCTCTTCTACTCTGAGAAACATAAAAAAAGGATCGTAGAACTCCTGCATAAACTCATAAAACAATTGTAAAGGGATTGAATAATACCAATGTTACGTTATACATTTTATTGTTTAGTGAAAAATTTACACCAAATGCTCAAAATTCCAACCACGTATGTCGTGGCTCAATGGACTCCAGGGAAGGAACAAATGGTGCATCCTCTCGAAAATTCCTTGAGTTATGTCAATTTTGTTCGTGACAACAGTGATTTACGTCTCAAGATCATCAGTTCAATCCACAGCCGTCAGAGTAAATAAATAACTTACGTGCCCTCGCGAGAAAATATTTCAGCAGTGTTGTGAGATATTATATATATATATATATATATA
>JAPDSC010119364.1:22480-49352 GCA_026290005.1 Latrodectus geometricus
ATATATATATATATATATATATTAGTGAATAAGACTCTAGAAACATTATTAGGACTTATAGAAACATGCAAGTAGCATTAAGTTCGTTCTAAACACATCATTATTTTTTTCAAATCATTCTATTTAGGAGGAATACGATAGTTCTGTCTTTGTCTGAGTTCTGTCTTTTGTGTCTGCGAAATTAATTTACATATTTTATTATTATTTTATCATTATTTCATTCTTAGATCAACTACCTCATTATTAATCACCGAACGTATCATGATAATATTAATCTTATCTATATTTTATTTTATTTCAAATGATATATGATTTGAGTCGTTAGTTAAAACAAATTTTCAGATAATTTAGACCAGATTATATTAATGGTGAGTTTATAATTTTGTTCCATTAATAATTATTTAAATAGCTTAGTCTTAAACTTTCTCTCATGTTAGAATATGAGATTTTCAAATTCTGGCTTATTTATTATAACGTCGTAGTACATATTAACGACATTTTACCGATACTTGCTTCAAAAGATAAATAATTGATTAATGAATGGTACAAACGTTTTCTTAAAAATAAAAACAGTAGTAATGTTATGCAATTAAATTTGATAACATTTATTGTATTGAACTGGAACAACTACAAGTTTTACAAAATTATACAAGACTTTTAATAATTGATTAGAAGTGTATACTAATTTGTATTCCATGTTTTTGCTATAAGAATTTGGACACAAAAATGTTAATAAATTACTGTCATAAATAATTTTGATGTTTAAGAAACTTCAAGTTTCTTTTTAAAGAAAAATAGCAGCACTTTTATGCAATTAATATTATTCCTGCCTATCACTTGAAATAAACCATGTTCTATCTAAATGTGTTGGTTTTTAAAGTTTGACTTATCAAAATATTTTTTTTATGCTAAAGAAAATCTAGTAAAAATATAAAATGGTGACTTTATTTCACTTTAAAGATATATAAGCAAATAACAAACTGTTTTAAGGAAAGAGATTAACAACATTTTCATAAAAGCATAATTAAAAGAATCAAGGTAAAACTATTTGAATTTGGATTAATTATTTACTAACTTTTAATAATTTATTCTACTATATGTACTATGAAAATATTCTGGTAGAAAAGCTTTTGAAATTTAAAATACTTATAAAATATCGCAAAATATATGTCAACTATAAGCATTCTTCTTTTATTGAAATAATTGTTCTCAATGATATTTATTCCATTTTCGTACAATACGGAGAATATTTCTCAAACGTTATAAATTGTTTCATACTCTCATTCTGGTCTTAATTCACAGCATTAAACTAAATTCAATTTATTTCGTGGAATGCATTAAAAATGCAGAAATGCCGATTAAAAGAAATAAGAAAATATGTGATATGTTCGTGAAACATAACATGCTTTGCTATAGAATTTGATAAAAGGATGTGTAGCATTAAAGCTTTCACAGAATCCTGCAATCAATTATCATTTCTCTTGGGATATCCGTTTCATGTTGAGATTTAATTTCAAAATTAAAGTTATAAATCATCACTTCACCATCCTTAGAAAATGAGTTGTTAAATATTCAGCAATATTTTCCTAAGTATTTCATCTTTCTCTGCAAATTGATTATCAGATAAAGAGGATTTTCACAGTTGCTGCTAATGATTATCTTGCATTGTGTTATAATATTTCCATAAAAAATTTTATGTTTATAAATCATCAATATGAACCAAATTTTATTCAAAATCGCTCTAAACTTGAGAAATATAAATTTAAGGATATATAATTTTTAGATGATTAATATAAAGATGTGATGTATATATATTAGTTATATAGTATATCCTGTACCAAATTAATTGTAACCAAAATTTTGAAAATGAAAAACAATTGTTAAAAATATTTTTCTCATTCTAACATACGCAATTGTTACAATAAAACAATTTCTTTCATTATCTATCCACCTAGCACTTCAAAAATATAAAATGAGTTTAACTAAGTACTTATATATTGACAAATGATAATTCTACATTAATTTTTTTAAGTTTTATTGTTAAATTTTTATCCTTAAATTTTTAACAAGGTTTTAATATTTATTTTTAACAATTCTTTTCATCATAAAATTTTTTACGTACGTTTTATTTTTATTCGTTCTAACTAAAAAATTCTTTATTAGAGTACTTATGATAAATTAGCTGAAATACCATAAGTATTTAAATACATGATTTATTATAAAAGTGAAAAACTATTAAGAAATAATTTAAATGAGGATTAATATTCTGTTTTCAGAAGTTCTTTGTAAGTTTTCTGCAAAGTTGATTTTTAAAAAAAGCAATTTTATTATATATTAAAAATATTAATTAGCAGTATAAACAGTTTTTTCAGAAAAGTGGAATTTATCAGCAATTATCAATGAAACCAAGCATCTATTTTCAGAAAAAATTAGAATAACTTGAATTACTTAGCTATTAAGATAAAATTTAAAATCTTTCTATAGCAATTCGATTATTTAAAACATGATATCAATATCACAGTAAATTTTGATCTCATAAAAAAACATAAATATGTAAGATTCCTTAACTTAATAAATTTAAAAATTTGTTTCATTATTGAATGTACATTTATTAAATGAAATTTACTTATTAGCCTTATAGGAAATATGAAATCAATTTTATTACTCTTTTAATACTATATTATATAGATTATTTCAAAAAATATAACTTTGAAAATCTTTGTAATTTTAAGGAATTAGAGACCTTATTATAAAAATATTTTCTATGGCAATGAAATCTTAAGTGAATAAGTTTTTAGCCTAATGTTAAATGTTAATTGTTTTGTTACTCAGTATTTCACAATTTATAAATTGATATATTTTCGTTCTTTGTATAAGTATATTGGAATTTTATAAGAAAAACCATTTATTTAAAGGCAAGTTTTAAGTTTTATAATGCTTTTTATGATTTTCCTGTAAATACTTACCACATGATTTGTGTTGAAATTTAATACTTGTTAGGTTAAAATAATTTTCTTGCAAACCTTTTGTTAAAAACAATAAGCTAAAAATAAAGAAATTTTCTAAAGTAATATATAATAAATATGGGACTAAATTTTTTAAAATCATATTTGAAATACTTATGTGTGATATACTTATTACATTTATAATTGTATTTCAATACACATTTGTTTTTAAAATCATGATATTAAGGTGAGAAATTTAAGAGGATTATACAATAAAATGTCAAAATAAAGATAATGGATAAATATATGAATGATTTGATAGTAAAGTTTAAAAATTGTTAAATTTATTTATTCAATACTCTAGTTTCAAATTTTTGCATATGATTTCATTTAAATACATTTTTCTCTATTTTCATATGTATAAGAGACATTAACTTGCATAAAAGCTTAAAATGGTTTAAAATATTTATAATATAATTATTATCTAAGTACATTTTCTTAAAATAATTCAATAACATTTCATTTTCTTCTTTTCAGTATCAGAACAACGATGCATAATGTAACTAATTTAATAGGAAAATATAATCAATCACGCTGTCATGATACAACGCCTTAACTCATTCTGGAAGTCTAATTAAATGTTATTACTAAAGATGCTTGCCCGTATATTTGCACGTAACTTTATTAGTTTGTGCAAAATAATTTTATGTGTCAACAAAATTTGCTTCATTGTTTCAGTCGAGAAGTTAGAGCAGAGAATTTGTCGCTTTCAGCAAACATGCTCAACTTGCAACTACATTGCTCCAGAAAATAGACAGTACATGCTAAAGTTTCCAAATATTTATCTTTTCCATGTTTAATCTGGGATTTTCTTTGGGTTCTTGGGTTTTACAGCAAGAGTTAATCGGCAAGAAATCTCTGCTTATAAACTGAACCGAGGTTGATATTAATGATTAAACACATGATAGCAAACTCTTATGCATGATGTAAAACTATTTATTAAATTAAATTATTTTGTTCTTAAATACTATATTTTTAAATAGGATGGTAATATTGTCATAATTTAAAGCATTTTCTTCTGCAAATGCATTTTCCTAAGTTGTTAAAATATAAGATATATAAATAACAATGATCATAATATATTTTTCTCGCGCGAACACAAATTTAAAATTATATTCGAAAACTTTATAAATTACTGAAAACCTAAATGGTATAAAATTGCTAAGAAGACAATATATGTAACTTGAATTAATAATGGCTAAGCAAACTAACTTAGGTAAATATACACTTAAAAATTAATTGCATTTAAACTGCAATAAAAAGCAACTGAATTATACATATATCCAGTGGTCTGGAAAGAAAATTTCTTTTTCCTATGTTAGTCAGTTATTTTCTAATAAAAACCAACCATTTTATGAAAATTTAATTATGTTTCTAACAGGAAAATGACAAAAGGCATTGAATTATGCTTGACAATATACAATTCAATAAAATATTTATCGGCAACAAGTTTTTCATTTTCATAAAAAAGTGTATCTTCCAAAAAATCCACATACAGTGCTTATCATAAATTCAGGAAAAATCACAAAAATGACGATAACGCAAAAAGTTATACGGGGAATTTTTTGAACATTAGGCATATTATAAAACACATAGGGAGGTACAAAACAGCATAAAAAACGCCAAGAGACAATTAGGATATTAAAAACATTAGCCTATGTATATAATCAACAAATGGGAGGTGTAAGTTTGATATGGGAATAGTACCATTAATATTGGGTATAATCGCCCGAGAAGTAATGCAGCAGCACATACAGCGATGCTTGAGGCTCTCATTATGTGGTCTATTAATTAAGTAGGAAATACGAGGCATTGCTCTTCCAAAGCAGTGGATAGCGTGACAAGGGTCCTAAGAAGAGGATTGAGAGAAGATGCACACTGGTTATAAAATATATAAAATGGTTTGGGTCTGATGATCAAGGTGGCCCCAGCATGCTTTCAATTGTATTTTGCTGAAGATAAGTATCCATGATGCGAGTCCTATGTGGTTCTCGTATTATTATCCCTTAGCTAGAAAACACCACCTATTGTCCTATAATAAAGGCTCACAAAAGCATCCAGGTTGTTATCTCTATAGGAGTAAGCATTAATATGTCCACGATAAAGACATGAAGAACTCTGAGTCCACCCATAGAGATGTAATACAAACACAAACGTTGCCTGATCGGTATGCACTTCTTTCACAGATGTTTGATGGATAAAACGAATATGAAGTTCTCTCTAAATAAAAATATTTCTGTTTCCGCTATACCTGGAGTCATCCATAAAGAGAACAGCCTTTCATTGATCAAGCATCCAAAGGACATGTTGATGTGTCCATTATAAACGTTCCCCCCTATGGCGTGACATCAGTGGAACACAAATGACTGGTAGCCTTGCATAAAGATCACATTTGTGAGCTCATGGTTAATTTGGATGTCAAATTTCTGGAGCTTGCAGCTGATGAATAAATGTGTTTACCCGGAGTTGCGGTTCTATTCCTTCTTGCGCATTATTTCACACATTGGTCATCAGGATTTCTGGTAGTAGGTGGCAGTTCTTAGCTGAACCTCCTGTTTGCCGAATCCGTGGTTTGAAATTATTGCCAAAAAGTATGAATCAGATTCACATTCAGCCATCTAGCCACTTCTATCTGATTTTGTCCTACCTCTAGCCTCTCAATAGTTCGCTACCAAAATTCTTCTGTCAAATGATACCAGAAGACCATTGTTACATTTCACTATACTAGATTTTTAATCTCAAACACTCAGTTTCCACTTTTTTCTGATACCCCATTTTTATGCTCGTCGCAAACGTATTCCGAAAGCAATGCCACTATTTTACATAATGTACTATGTCAACTATCATACATTCTTTTACTTACCAGTATATACAAATTTCATTGATATTGGCTTATTTTTGGGAGGTTATAGCAATTTTCCAGATTTGTTTCTTAATTTTTTGTAACTAGTGTATATATTACTTTTAAACACACATATTTATAAAGATTTCATTGTAAGTTGTGTTTGACATATTTACTAATATATTTTACTAAGGAAATTTGTTAAAACTATTTATGAGACTAATTAAAGTCTTACTTATTAAAAAAATTAAAAAACTTCTTTGTTAAATGACTAAAAGATTTTATAAAATAAATATTGTTATGGTATTGCTTAAAACATGAAGTAAATGAACTAAACTTGTTGGAAATAAAATTGTTAAATAACAACACAACATAATATATGAACTTGACGCAAAATAGTCAAAATTAATTTTAATTTTATTTGTTGGCAATGCAGACTACCTGTAAATTTATTTTGCAGATTTATTTATATTCAGTGAATATTAAGTAAAATACTGTTTATAAAATATATCCTCAAGTAGCGTAAAACGTAATTAAATAATAAAAAAAATCAAGCATGTTTCATTCAAAACCTAATTTGAACTTATAGCAAAAGGGTTTATTTATTAAGGAAATAAATTTCAATTTCAAATATTATGCCATTAAGAAATATATTTCCCAAACTCTTCAACATTACTAAAATAATATATTTTTAATAATTTTTTAACTGTGTAAAATATCTATATAAATTCCTTATCTTGATATTTTTTCCTTTTGTATTGAATAAATATTTTCTGATTGAAAAGTTAAGTAAAAAAATAACGTTAAAAAATTTATTTATTAAAATATATTTCTTTAGTCTCTAAGCTGTAATAACATATTTAAATACATATAAGTTAGAATTGAAAACAAATAAATTTGTTAGATAAATTTATCCTAAACAGAAATGTTCTAATTATAAATATTTATCTATGGTACAAATATAAAAAAAAAGCTCCATTCTGATATGTTGCATGTATTTAATATGCGTGTTTGAAGTTGGGAGTATATTTGTCGATTCTTCCAAGTGAATAAACACATTATCACTAACTAAAAACTCCTTGTCATTTTATGTTGGTAACTTGTGTAGTATTTAGCAATTTGAATCAAACCTTTTAACTGGATTTAGATAAACCTTTAGTATAAATAAATAAATTTAATTTGCGCCATTATATGTAAATATGTATTTGAATCTTTTGAGAGCTGATTCAATAATATTAAAAGCACTAACTTGTTGAAATTATTTAAATAATCATCTTTGATTTACTTTTGAGTTAACATAAAATTCACTATAAGAACTAAAATCAGTGCTAACTTTTCATGGAAATCTGTAGGGAACGATGTAGTTGCTAATATCAAATAAAAAATATTTCAATAATTACATACAAAAGTGAAAATATCAAAATTGATATTGTGCAGCATTATAAATGATATATAGTTATTCAAATGATATAGTTTAGATATATAGTTAAAATATTTTATATTAGAAGAATAAATATACAATAATAATTATATCTGGAATTCAAGAGCACTTTTAACAGTAAATAAAGTAATAGTTAATAGTTTAGAGCAATACAAAAAATTGGACATTGTTTTAAATGTAATAATTAATTATAGATGTTGCGCGAAAAGAATAAAATAAAAAAAAGATATTTGAAGATGTTGATAAATTATCGTAATTAGTGGTAAATTTCAATCTAACTATATTATATAAAGAAATCAAAACATAAATATGCATATTTTGTAAAGTTTTTGAAATAATATTCTTAAAAGTTTAATGAATGTATGTTTAATAAATTTGTCATAAGGTATATGCACGCAAGATTTGATTACATAATTTTGAAAATTCAAAATTACCTTATTTTAACAGTATTTTGGCCAATTAATTTATGTAGTATTTGGGTCCACAGGATATCATTTTTTATTATCCTCACTGAATACTTCAATGTGGTTTATGAAATATATTGGGCAACATATAGTGATTAAGTATTTCGTTTCCTGATTTTTTTAAGTATATAATTACAATTTGCCTTTAATTATAATTGCTAAGAAGATTATGGAAAATATATATATTCATATCTAATTTTGATTTCTAACAAATAAGGCCTGTATACTTTGTATAAATTCTCACAAACTATTCAAATAAGTTCTAATTTGCAAATTTTTATTCTCGTAACACAAAAAAATGGTTTGAAATAGTTTGAAATTATCAAATGAAGCAAATTATTCGCTTTGAAAAATTTTATTTACTATAATTTATACGCCATAATATTTTGACGAAATTTGTTTTAAGGAATTCGTATTTTCAGCTGAAGAAAATATTTCAAACACTTAATTCGTTTCAAATTGTCTTCTCCTATTACTTTTAAATACAGCATAAAATGATTAATTTTTAACAATAAAATTTATAAAACTTACCTTATTTGTATACAGTATAATTATTATAAATTTTACACTCCATAAACTTTAGATCATCTTTTCAATAAATAAAATTATATTTTGATTTAATTTAATTCGTAAACTTTGAACTTTTTAATTGAATGTTAAAATTTCGTATTATTACTTTCAATGTAAAGAAAAATTGTAAAAGTGATTACTTCATTCCTTCAGGGGTAATACAAAACCCATAAATAGAAAAAAAAAACATATTTCCAAAATATTCCGAGACAATAAATGCAAATTAACTGCCCCAAGCTCATGTGATATCATAAAAAACACATTCGTTACGGACGAGAATAACGGTTTTCAAAGCTTAAGTTATTTTATTACTCAATATGAAAAGCAAATACAGATGTTACCATGAGCAACCCATGTTATTTCTCCCATTGGATTTTACTGATCGTAAAAGAAGCTATGATAT
Source organism: Latrodectus geometricus (assembly GCA_026290005.1). Classification (NCBI taxonomy): domain Eukaryota; kingdom Metazoa; phylum Arthropoda; class Arachnida; order Araneae; family Theridiidae; genus Latrodectus; species Latrodectus geometricus. The sequence goes on from JAPDSC010119364.1 coordinate 31,206, forward strand.
CGTTACGTAGTCTTTTTGAATAGCTTCTTTAGATGAATCCGAAAATCTTAGAAGCTATTTGTGTGTTAATCTAGTTATTTTCTTGGAAGGTATTTTCAAGTCAGTGAATTTAATGCTTAAATAAAACTGAATGTTTTTTTTTGGAATGGTTTTGAATAAATGCTTCATTAAAGCAATTTTTACCAGGTTATTAATTTTGATAGTTCAAGGTTCAATAATTGAAATCAGTCATAAATGAAGTAACAAATTTTGCTAAAAATACGCATTAAATCTATGATTTATCAATTTTCACAAAGAGGTAATTTTTCAGGAAAGATGTATTTTTAAATAAATTGCAGCCAATCACGCAAATATTATTTAAAGGTGATTCCCATGTCAATAGAGGAAGTTGTTATTGGTTTATTACTTAGTGAAATTATATTTTTTGATATTATTGAAATAAATTTCAAATTTCACTCACCAATATTTCCATTATTTTCTCACATAATTATAAATTTCTTGATATTATTTCTAAAATATTTTTTTGTTTTGCTCTTCAAATATATATTATTCAAATATATATTCTTAACAATATATTTTTCTTTAATATAAGATTTCAATCTCAGTTGAATATATATTGCTTAAATTATTAAAACCCTTTCCTTCACAGTAGTTTCCTAATTGAACACAGGATCCAAATCGTATACTTGTCTTAAGCTCAAGATTAGTACGTCAAACATTTAATTAGTTTTATTAATAAAATAGAAGCATGTTTCTAATCTTAGTAATAACTTAACATTTAGTTAAGATTGACATAATAGTCGCTCTATGAATCTATCAAATTAAATGCTTGTTATATTCAATTACTATTTACAGTGTATTAATGAATATTTTTGTGTTTATTTTACCTTATCTTCAAGTGTATGCTAAATATATCCCATTTATAATGCCTGTAAGTTGAATATATAATATTTAAATAATGTCTCTTTCCTTCTAATAATGATAAATACATTTTAATTAAACTTTTTTTTCATGTAATACATATTTTTATAAACATAGTGAGCAAATGTGGAATGAACATTTATTTTTATCAGAGCCGTTTTACTCAATGTTTTAGTTTAAATTGCTTAATTTATACTTTTTTCTTGCAATTTTTGTGTTTAAATATTTTCCTGTGAAAGCCAATTATGAATATTAATTAAATGTTAAAAGTTTTTACTCTTTATGTTAAAACATTTTTTTTTAAAAATAAGAAATATAAATTTAAAATTAAATGTAAAGTTTATATAATTTGGATCTTGTAACCTCTTATAAAAATGTTAAACGTTAAAAGTTTTCTAATGGATTAAATACTTAAAGAATACAACTTTACAAAAAAACGAATATTATCTACTAATTTTAAATATTCCTAGACATGACATAATAGTATGTCAATGGAGGAAATATTAAATTCCTTAAAGTTTTTGAAAATATTTTATTAAATACCTTCTATTTGGAGCATTAAAGACAAATGTCAAAACTTTTTTCAAGATTAAAGCTCATAAATTATGCATGCGAACGTTGAATTAAAAAAGTTCTCAGATGAAGAAAAGAAAGTGAACATGACGCAATTTTTTTCGTAGTTAACATTTAATTTAATTCTTTTAGTCAGTATTTAAAATAGAAATATTCAGTAAATTTCACTCAATTACCTTTGCATAATGCATATGTACTAAAAATAAATTTTCAACAAAATAGAAAATTAATTCATGAAAAAAACTTAACTAAGGATAAATAGAAATAGATAGTAGAAAATTATATCCTTTTAACTATCCAAATTTTTAGTATTGGTTGTCAGAATTCTTTTTTAATGATTAAAATAATTTCATTTACTTAATATTTTACATTTAAAAACAAAATATGAATAAAAAAAGTTTTGTTTCATCTACAAGTTATGAAGACTTATGCAAACATGATAAAATATCATTACGTAAGTTCTTAATGATTAAAAAGTAAACAAATTGATAAAAAACTATACAAATAAAATATCAATATTGTATATTTTACAACTGTTAACGTCTACGGTATTATCATGGTAATTGCATTCCATGGGAATAAAAAATCAATGATTGCTTTCAGTATATACACATTTGTATAAAATTATATATATATATTTTTATATAAATATATATATAAATTAATTGGCACGTTTGAAAGCCGCAATAAATGAAAGAATATAATTTATCTCCATTCTTTGCAATACATTTGTATGTATTTTAAAGAATATTATTGTTTAAATTGTAGTAAATATGGGAATTATATCTTAAATAAAATGTTTAGTTTTTAAAATAAATTGATCTAATTTGATAAAATATATGATAGATGTACAGAAAAAACACATTTTCGATACACTAAACTTCAATTGAGAAACCATCAGTTAAACATAACTTAAATAATAATATTAAATACGTTTGATTGAAAAATCATAGTTTCTGTTTGTTATTAAAGAATCTGCAGATTTCCTTCCAATGAATTTTATTTTTACAGTAAATATTTATAAGCAGCTTTAATTTAAAAATTTAATATATGTTGTAAGAAATGATATTATTAATGAAATATATACTACCTAACCAAGTTTGTACCCTTCTATTTATATTATTTAATATATTTTTCCATTTCAGATTAATCAATCCTAAATCATTTGCGATAAGGATGTTAAACAAATATAAAATCTTTTGTATGTTTGTTTTTAATGACAGAGAATAACTCTTAAAATATAAATCAATTTATCATGTATAAACATTTGACATTTAAAGTTATTTTTAGTTTTAATAAATAAAAGTATAATATTTATTAATATTTATATAGTATATAATAGTTATTTTTAGTTTTAATAAATAAAAGTATAATATTAAAACTAAATAAAGTATTTAGTTTTAATAAATAAAAGTGGGAATAACAAATTTCACATTAGAATTCCTTATAGATAGGAAATAAATATTTACAAACACATTATAGAAATAAAGTGATTGATATTGACATTAGTCAATTTTAAAAACGAAAATTGAAATTCTAATTTCTAAAATGCTAGACAATTACCTAATGTATCATAAATAAAAAGTTGTCGTACAAAAAGTATATATTCAATATATTTAGAATGGTCAAAATTATCTTAAACATTTTGTTATAGCTAAGTTAGGAAAAAATATTTAATTATTCTTTAAACGAAACGTATTCGATTTCATAATTTTGTATTGATAACCCATTTGCGTAAATGTAATATTAAAGAAACAATTTTATTTTAAAAGGAAAAATGATAGTTCAAAATAGTATAAATTTTATATTTTAGAATATATACATAAAGAAATAAAATGTTTTGTTCTATTATACTATTTACAGAACTCATATATCAACACTCAACGCTTGAACTGCGTTCGGTTATGACCCGTGAGAAAATTTTATAAAACAAACTTTCACGCAATATAAAATACCATTCATATTTAAATATAGTAAACTTTACCATTGATGAAAGAATTTATCTTAAGATTCTGAAGAGTAATAGTTTTAAGATGTAAAGTTCTCAAGAGTGATGTTAAGAATTATTTCTATTCAATGGAATGTAATAGTTTTGGATTTCATATCATCATTTAAATCTCGCAGCACCTATTAGTTTGGTTAAACATTTTATAGTTTACATGGGAGCAGTATTGATGATAGGGGAAATGCATAAATTTCCCTATTCCACAGTGACTGAAGCCACTATGGAGAAAAGAAAGATTTCCTAGAATGTCTCAAGAGGCTGAGGATGAAGGGAGATTTACTTCAACTCTGGGTATATTATCGGGAAAAGTACATAAGTTAGTGTTAAGAGAAAGATTTCAAAAGCCAAAGCTATTTTATTATACCATTAAATGTTGACATCATTGGTTTTATTCTCCATAAGTTCGGGTTTCTCCCATAGGAGGTCTAAGTTTGATAGCTCCATTGACTACACCTCATTACTCGTGTGATTTGTTTCAACTGAAATTCCTCACTAATTGCAACAGCAATTAGTGTGGCTAAATTACTTGAACAGAAATAAAGCTGTAAAGGATAGTATTATAAAAACTGATGCATAAAGATCTCCATTTAATGATTATATTCTAAATCTTTGATTGATAAGTCCTATAGAAACTGAACTTAAGTATACATGGGTTTGTTGAGGAATTTTTAAGAAAATGTCTCAATAGGTTAATGAAAATTTTACATAATTAATATAAATATCCTGATTTATTTTTATGCAATGAAACAAATAATGTTATTTTTTTAATTATATTACTTTCAATATTAAAAAATAATTTTCATAAGAATATACTAATTCATATCAAGCAGAAATCGCACATACTGTAGCAGCTCATTTATACTAATTCAAAGGCACTGGTAAAATAGTTCTTAAAACTGAAATATTATAAAATAAAAATATATAAATGTTAGATTTTTAATTTTTTTAAGAAACAGTTCATTTTTTACAAGCAAAGCTTTTCTTATTTTTAGGAAAGTTCTTCTTATTTCTGTGATTTTTCCATAATTTTTTTGTACTTAGCGTATTTATTTGCTTACGAAAATCTAAAAAAATAGATGAAGAAGACCATTCTGAAAACATAGCATCCAAAAGCTTTATGTAGTAAGACATGTATGACACATAACATATATTGTGCTAAATTGTCAATGACAAGCAGCAATTTTTTCAGGTTAAATGTCTCTCATAAAATCAGACTTGCGTTATGGTGAATTATGGTCATCATTGGTAGCATTTGTACCCCTTAAGTCATTTTGTAATGTAAGTGCGTAAAACTTTGCAAAAACTAATGCATTTTCCAAGTAGTTATATTCTGCACATTCTGAATGAATTATGTTAATCATTTCAAATGTTAAAAGCTATGAATATAAATACCAAGAATAATGAATAATGTAAATATTAAGTAATATGAAAATCTTACTTTCGATTAACACATCTCTCTGTATAGAGAATACAATAAATAAAATCTATATATATATATATATATATATATATACAAATAAATATTTTATAAAATATTTATAAAATACGTCGAATAATTATTATAATACGAAATATTTTATAAAATATTTATAAAATTATAAAATATTTATAAATATTTTATAAAATATTTAATCACTTCATTTTAGGTAATGACCTGAATGCCCATAATATTTCATAATTTTTGAAAAATAAGATTATAATAATTGATGTTTTTTATTTAATATTAACGATAAGGTTGAGACTAAGATAATTGTTAAACTGTTTTTTTTAATTTTTAAAAACACTTATCTTATGTTATTATGTTATTTTTTGAAAAATGTGTTTTAAAATCAAGTCATTATTTACTTGGTAAGATAAGCCTATTTAATTTAAACTCCCTTTAAGAACTAGTAAAGAAAACTAGTAAAAACTAGTAAAAGTAGATAAAACTTCTTTTAGTAAATAATAACTTTAATGATTTTAATAATAATATAGTATCAGATATAATTTTATCTCTGACACTCTAAAACACACCTTAATATTCATAATCTAAACTCAAATTACGTATGGAACTAAAGATTCATTGTTTTTCATGATAATAAACTTATTGTAAACACTTTCCTTGTTAAATGTCAGATAGAAAAGTATGATTTATTGTAATTTTTAATAATAAATTGCACAAACTTTAGAATTATTATAATTTATAACATTACATTTGAATAAGCGAGAATGACCCATTCCATTCTTTAATACATAAATTGGAAACGTGTCACTATACAAATGTAATGTTTTCGATAGTAAATTGATATACGTCGTGAATAGTCCAATAATCCAAAATTGCCATGAATGATTCAAATACTAAGAATAATGAATGACTGTATCTTGCTCCATACAGTTCCCTAAAATACTTATGACGTGTGATATGGCAATAATAAATCATGATGCATTTACTTTGCTTACAACTTAATTTTTTAAGCGTCAGTTTTAAAAATCAATATTTGACTATGATTTTGTGGGACTTATGTCTTTATTTTCACAAAATTGATGTTGTAAATCTGAAATCTAAACGTTTTTGAATCACATAGCATGAATTAGAAACAAAAAGTATATGTACTAAAAAGGAAGAATCGTGTGCAATAATTTTACTACTATTTATGTGTATTTCTATGTGAAATTTTCGTGATGTAATTTGAAATTTTTTGAAAGAATGTGAGATTTTTATGATTAAGTATTATGTCTCCTTTATTTTCCTAAAAATGTCAACCATATATAGTCTAATCATATACCTTAGATAAAGGAATCATTAAATATATTTGGTTAATTTAAGTAATTTATTTGGATATCAAAAAGAGAATTTCATTTAACGCTAATCATTTTTTCAAAAAATGTTCAAATTTAAAAAAAAATATTTTGTTGTTTAAGTTTTATGTTTAAAGGAAAATTAAATGTTTATAATTTAAACTTAAACTAAATTTATACTCTGTCTGATTCAAAAAGTTTTAGCTTTCAAATTTATAAGATCAATTTCGATGAAAATGATTAATGATACCGCAAAATCATTATAAAAAGTAAATAAATAAATAACTCTATGATTTTAAAAGTTTCATAACAATATCATATTAAAATTGTTGCGATCAGCAGAGAAAAAGCTTGAAAATAAAAAAGTATTTATAATACAATCAAAAAAATTTTGAGTGTTAAAATATTTCCTCAGATATGCTTCCCTCTTAATAATTGATTTTGTTTAACATCTGGGTTTGCATTTAGATTGTGCTTGTTTGAAAAAGCTAAAATCTAATATTCTTCTTATTGACATCAAATATTTAAAAAAATTTAGAAGTCAAAAAGTAAATTAAAATTTTAGAAAATGACAATTCTCAAATTTTAATGGAAATAAAAATTAAAAACAATTTAAATTCACATAACTTTTTTGCACATCCGACTTACCTATTAGTTCAGTTCATATAAAAGCTATTAGAGATTTTTCGTTACCAAGATTTATATTATGTAACATAAGTTCAGCAAATAAAGAAATAATTTTAGAAAAAAATATACTTTTAATGGCAATTAATTTTTTTTCCTTTGCTGCTTATGAAAATATCTCCTTTCTTGAAAATCAATACGTAAATACTTTCATTGTTTGAATAGAAACGTTAATTTTTGACATTTCCTAATTTCTTTTTTCTTAAGCTTGAAATCATTCTCAATTTTTTTCTGTCCTCTAGCAATTTCTTAGTTACATTTAATTTTTTAATATATTTAAGCAATTTTAAAAAGATAATATTTTTTTCACATAGTCTTCAGATTTGTAGTCCTGAATATTTAAAAAATATAAAAATATTATGTAAGTCATCTAAAAAGATTATTCTTACTGGAACTGAGAAGCTTAGCTTTGTTAAGTTAAATACAGAGCTATGAAGATACTTTTGAATGCTATATGCTGATAATGAAAACGCTAAGTAAACTGAATTTATTTTTAATTTTTTTAATAATGTTCACCTTATATTTTAATATTATTTTTCAGAGGTTATTTACTTTAAAATATTAATCAATACAGATTATTATTTTCAAAACAAATTCGATAAATAATTTTAATGTTTCTTTTTTTTTGTATCAAAAAATGAAACAGACATAGTATTAAACTATTTCAGAGAAAAGTAAATATAGTGTGGTATAATTGTTTAAGTTTCCACACTTGTTCTCAAAATTTAACACTTTAAATACAGTAATTTTAATTTTTATTGTCGTCTAAATTTAGTTCTAGAAATATTCTGTAAATGGATTAATCTCCTGTTTTAAGTTTCCATGATTTTAAAATTATAGATTCATAAAGTAAAAAAAAAGGCTTGTTTAATTGCTTAAAGAAATTTATAATAATAAAACCTTAAGCACATTAGAAGTGTGTAGAAGCAAAATAATGATACATGAAGCATTTCTAGGAAAATCATTTGTAAATTTCATAGGAATTTAATAAACTGGTTATGCAATTAAGTTTAAATCAAAAATACTTTCTTTTTTCCAGGATTAATTTATAAATGTAAAATCATATCTGAATATGTTTGATAAAAATCTGATTCTTATTGACACAGAAATACACTATAGAACTTAGATATAAATTCTCATTTTATTTAAATATATCTTCATTTAAAAAATCGGATGTTTAATAGTAATTGTGCAGTTTCTAGTGAATTAAATCTGATCTCCATCATAGTTTACAGTTCAGTGCATCTGTTAAAGGGATACTTAAATAATGATATGGTGCACACATAACTTATTGCAATTTTCTTTGTATAAATGACATGTATTTGCTAAATCTCTTTACAGATTTTATTTTTCATCAAAATACTTATAAATAGAAATGTATATTTATTAATTGATCTTCGTTAATGAAATTTATTGTTTATAAATTAATAAACAAATCTATTCATAGTAATTGATTTTAAGATTTGAATATTGAAATAATATCTTACCATAAGTAAATCATTCTAAAGCACAATAAATATGTAAAAAATAAACCTTAAGGAATGTAATAATAACGTATTTACTGTTGTTTAAATTCATGTATTCGGAAATACTTCGATGCAAACTGTAGGAATTATTTCTTCAATGAAAAAAATTTGAAGTTTGAACTATTAATGGAATAAAAATAAACGCTGAGTTTCTTCTTTTTTGCGTTCATAAAAAAATCACGGTATATAGTTGAAGAGATTTTACGTTATCTTCATTGTGATATGATAAATTTATCCCCAGCTTATCCTAAAATTAAGCACAGAAATGAATTAAAAATAATGCTTTTGTAAATAAACTGTAATTACATTTTTCATACATTATGATGACAATAATTGATGATTATAATAAGTCCTCCTAGAAGTTAAATCAATTAGCGTGTTAAAAATTTGTGAAATAATTTTGGTAGAAAGTTTTAAGTAATAGATAACTTCTATATAATTTCAATGGCAAGTATCTAATTAATACAAAATAGATAATTGGAATGTTTATTAATTATTTAATATTAATTAATATAGATGATAAATATAAATAACAATAATGAAAATTTATATTCATAATTCTTGCGTATGAAATTATTTTGAATAAAGTAATTTCAGAAATGATTTAGCGAAATTTCTCGTTTGTAAATAATGACAAAAATTAAAATTATTATATTTGTGCATTTTACACTAAATGTAATTAAACACTCAGATGTGCAAGAGAGATAATATATTATGGAGAAATTATATTTTAGCTAATTGGATCATATTTTAAGAATATTATGAAATTATTGAACAACTCTCTCTAACTTAATAACATGTAGGTCTGCTCTTGCAATACGCATATTGAACGCGTTAATTATTTTACAAATTATTTTATCCAATGTAATAAAGTTATACAGTTGAATATAATATAAATTTAATGTGCGATAAAATCTAAACTTGTTAAATATTTGAGTAGGCTAAGTTGATATTACTACACATTTTATTACATTTTCAAAATTTTGAAGTAAGAAAATAGTTACAGATTTAGTTAATACTGAATGCGTAGTAAATTTTCAAGAATATTTTAATCTTTTTTCTCCACATAAAAAAATTTGTATCTATTTATAATTACTAATTTATCTGATTTACGTTTCATAAATAATTTTAAATATATGAGCAATAAAACAATGAAACCTACCCTTTTCATTAAAACTTAAAGCATTTCATTTAGTTTATACTAAACATTTCATTTTTAATTTCTTAGCTCTATAAGGATATTTGAAAGTTAATATTACTTCATTCTAACTATAGAAGGAAACAAAAGTTCAGTTAATTTATTTCTAAAATTTTAAACTTTCCTTAACGTTAATATTTGGGACCAGCAAGAATAAACAAATTTTATTAAATCATGATTCTTCATATTATTATGCTACAGGGGCAAGATTTTCCCTAATAGTTATTATTAAAAATAAGTTCCCAAAAAGAATTTTATACGAGAAATGCAAAAAGCTTCGAAATTTTTTAATGCCAGAGTGGATGAAATGTAAAAAAATTGTGGAAATGAAAATAATCCTAAAATATAACAATTGTCTGAATATTATTATAACGTATTTTTTGAATAAACGAATTATTAAGAAAAATCATTTATTTTTGATAAAGTATGATCATTAAACAATGATACTTATCTCAAATTACCAAAATACCAATTACCTTTTATAAATTGCTCTGTCATTTTTATCGTAATTGTTCTCAGTTTTGGGTGTAGTACAATATTATTAGAAATTATTATTAATATTATACTACACCCAAGTAGTTTTAGATGTTTTAAATATTCATTTATTGTGAAAGTGTATTATTAAAATTAGGTGTATTACATAAATAATAATTTTATATTTCCAAAGATAAATTTAAGTGCTTAAAATTTCCACTTGTGCACAAATACCAAAACAACAGGTTCTTACAATTTATGTAATGAATAAATATTTTTTTTTTCAAAATGTGATGATATATTTCATATGCTAGTTAGAAGTAGTTATAAGTAATTGAATTTAAAATTTGGGATTTTACACTGTTTTTTATGCATAGATTGTAACAACCTTATACATTTTACTTTTGTGATTAAACCGTTGTAAAATTTTAAAGTTTTACGAAAGGGAGCTATATGAAATGATAATTTTTTAAATAATTTTACTTAAAAAATTAAGGTTTCTTTACTTTTTTTTCTCATCAAAAGTAAGGAGTATATACTATATTAAGTTCCATGAAGAAGTCTTTTGTTATTTATATTTGATCAATCTATTTAATTTAAGTTTTAAAAATGGAAAATATCGAGATTACAATATAATGATGCACACCAAATTTATGAAAAACTTCTATTTATTGTGTTTGGCGAAATTATATAGACAAATGTCATTATTTTGATGGGTGTATGTTGTATATACTTTTCAAAAATATCTTCAAAAAAGTACTTTTAAATAAAGTATAATAATAATAATAATTGTTTTTTTAATTTTCAAAGATAAACATTTAAAAGTGAATGGCTTTTTTATTTAGAGTTTTGTATCAGTTCAATATTATTTGGATAATTGTATTTTATTGTATTACTTTAATTGATCATTAAATTTCATTGAATTTTAATACTCGAATTTTAATTCAAATTGGAAATTATCAGTAAGTTAAGTTAATTTTACAAAAATAAATCGGGTTAAATATTCCCTGTTTAAGAGTATAGGCGTTTCTCATATTATATTTAATTAGATAACCATAATTTTAAAACTTATAACATTGATACTTACTGTTATTTATCATAGCAATTTTAAAAGTTGTTATTATAATTAGAGTTCTTTCAATAACTAATGCCAAATATATTGAATCGTATTACACCAATAATTCTTTTCAATTGCAACTTATGGGTGCAATTCTTAAGTTTTTCCCCTCAACGATGCAGGCGATTTTCTCGTAATTGGTGTCGATAAGTAGAAACGAAAGCACACTTAAGCCATTAGGTGGAGCAATTCAACTGGGTGAAATTTCGCTGATGACTCCATAAAAGAAGAAGCTGTCGTTATTTATGCATAAGAATTTAAAAACCAAAATAGAGTTTTATAAGGAAGTAAATACATGTTATATGAAATAAGCACGTATATAACAACATATTTAAATATTTTTAAAAAAATAATTAGCTAGTTTAACCAAAATAATTTTTTATTTATTATTTAAGTGAACCTTTAAAGAGGAAATGATAGCATTGACTAGTTTTAAAAATATGTAAAATAAATAAAATTACTATTTAAATAAATTCATAAATTAGATGCTTTAAAATAACTGCCAGGATGTGATGACAGCTATATGCCCACCTTGGCTGAATTGGAAAGTATTGATATTTTTATATTCTTAAAGTGTATATACCAAACACTTCATCTTTCTTTTTTCAGGGATTGCTAAGATTTGCAAGCATATTTTTTTATTTTATACAAAGTTGGTGGAAATGATATCATTGCATACATTTGTTATTATTTAAAAATTATTTGTAATTATCTTTTGAATTAGCGTCAGTATAACTTTAATTCATCTGACCAAGAAGAAATTAATATTAAATAAGTAATGATTTGGTTAATCTATGATAATTGGCACAATTATGTTAAAATCATATTAATCTTATGTTTATAACATCCAGTTATTCCTGAAAAATAATAAATTTCTATTTTAAATATAATAAATAATTTTATAAATAAATATTTAATTAATAATTATAAATAAGTTAAAGTATTAAGATTGGTAATTCTTAAAACATTTTACTATATAACTAATTTGAATAAAAAATTTATATTTTTTCTTCAAATATGAAAAAAGAATTTAAATTGCAGAAGAAAGAATTTATATGGTTTATTCAAATAGTTTTCCTGATTCAGTTATAGTTTTGAAAAAGGAAAACATAATTAAACATCTTAAAAAAATAAAATCAATTTTAAATTTTTATGCTGCCTTGAGATAAGTTAACCAAAGTGCAAGTTAATTTTCGAATACCTTTAGGAAAAACAACTTACTTAAAATAATTAATTTCAGCCTTTTTACAACAATCAAAATTCAGACAGATTGAGAATAAACTTTTCATTTAAAGAAAAGTTAATTTCCCTTTTCAAAAGTTATATTCAAATAATTTAACAAGTTATTACAAATATTTATATATCAAGATAGATATAATTGAATTCAGCAATTTCTTAAATCAAAATTAATTACCATTTTATATACAATTATTTAATTGAATAGTTAATTTTAAATTTAACATTTGTATTGAGTTTCAAACAAAATGTTTTAAACAATATTGGAAGAATGCATAAAATACGTTAAATATTATATTATGCAGAATAAGCTTATATCATCTGGTGTTAAAAACAATTTAATAAAAAATTACATGAATTAGACATTTTAGAAATAATTATCTTTTTCTTTCTTTGAGAACATGTATACTCATATTAATTCAAAATATTTATATAAACTGAATTCTTCTTACAGGTATATTAAAGCAATAAATTGATTTAAAATTTCAATGAAATTATAAAATATGTATTGTTATAATATTAAGGCTCCTTTCGAAAATAGTTTTGTGTCATAATTTTCTCATGTTTTATTTCATTAATGCAATTGCAGGTATAAATATTACATGCTCAGATTACAATCAATATTAATGATTTATTTAGTTACAAGCATAAGTATCTTCTGATTACTTACTACAGTTTCACATGAAATCAATTTAGGAACAAATTGAAGAGCATTTTAAGAATCGTCAAGATCACATTTCAATAACTTTACTAAGAAATCAAAAATTATAATAACTGAAAAATAATTACATATCTCGTTAAACTTTTGTAAATCAAAGGCAAATTTATGTAGATATTTGTACTAAATGGAATATATTTCTTAGTTAAAAACAGTTGTTAAAGGATGGTAATAATATTTTTGTATAATGTAAATGACGTGAAAATTATAAATTAATAAAAATGTTTATTTTATATATCATATTTTTATCGTCATTGAAATTAGCGATAATGTTATTAAGCTCAGTAATAATTTCTGATACATGCCAGATATATTCCTTACTTTTAAGTTAAGATGAAGTGTAAATAATAAATCAAGAGTTCCACATCTGTTAATTTGAGATGAATATTTTAAAATGTATTCATCTAAGAAACTACTAATATACTATGACAGTAAAATATATCAGTGTCTTGAATAATTGAGCTTAATATTGTTCAATATTTTTTTAGGGAAATACAAACATTATTTAATTAATCAGTTTCATTTATGGTGATAGCAAAATGCTTATATTGAGACGATTCATATAAATATGTTGCACATTTAAGAGGAATGTTTAATTTTGTGCCTCTGGTGTATTGTGTAAATCCAATCATTTTTATGAATTTTCTGAATCAAATTATCAAAAAATATATATTTAATATACATCATTGAAATATATTCAATAATGTTATAATTTTACACAAAATTAAAGGTCTAGTTATTTTAAATTTAATAACATTAAAAATAATATTTTTATGAAATGCCCAAACTTAAATATTATGTCTTCATGGGTAGTAACTCGTTTTATCTATTTTTTCCATTTTTATCACTTCTTTAAAATTTAAAAATAATCCATGTAATATTACCTTTATTTTGTTGTGATGTACACTGTCATTCAAGAAACCTTATGCTTACACCTGGCGAGTCTCTAGTTATATGTATTAAAAGGCAATCATGAAAAATATTTGTATTATATATGATTAGTTTTCCTGATAATCATTTTTGCAAGTAAATATTATTCAAAAATTGTAAAATGAGGTCAGTATTTTTCAATCTAATGTAGCTGAATTTGATTTCATAATGCTAACACTTTGGCAGCTGAATAAGCTTTATAGTGTATAAATTATTGACTAACGTGCGTCTTGCGGATTTTCATTTCTAGAATTATATAAAAATTATTTTATTAGCAATTGATTAACTATGAATATAATTTTCAATTAATATCCCAATTTTGTTAAAATTTGACAGTAAAATAAAAATAACTTATAAAATTTGTATTTTTGCTGTTAGAAATGAAATTTTATTGAAAATTTCAAATAATGAAACAATTGCAAAAGTTTTCATTATCTAACTTTATTTACAATTTTTTTCATTAATTTTTATTATTATAACTTTTAAAAACAAACTATATAATAAAATAAAAATTTAAAGGAATGAAAGATGATTTATAATAAAATTGTATGAATAATAAATAGATTTAAATGAATAATCCAATGTCTCATTAAATGACTTATAGTTATAACAATATTATAAACTTTAATTTCTTTTATCAAATCTGAACTAATATACATGCTTTTTTACATTAATTTAGCTAATTTCCTTTCTTTATTTTTTTCTTGAACTGAAACTAATAAAAAAATTGTCTTGTGATATTGTTTTTCATTGAACCAATAAGATTTTCTAGAGCTAATAAATTTTATTTAGAAATCTTGAATGCCACAAATTAGATGTATTTGTTATTTTGTACAACATATACTGTTGTAAGGAAGTATGAAATTAATGTTAAATAAAAATAATTTTTAAAATCAAATAATTTTAAAATAATGGTAAAATAGTCAAATAATAAACCTTTATTGATAACAAAGAAATATTAATTTTAATTATTTTAATTTATTTAAACTATTATCATAAGATCTAAAATTTAAATTTCCGACATTGTTCAATTACAATATATTTTTACATATAGCTCCAGTGTCTAATGCCATGTCTAAAATTTAAAACAAAAAATAATTTGTTATTTACAACTTATTTTGTTTAACAAAATAAGACAAAATCTTATAAAAAGCATCAAATATGCGTAAAAGACAACTTGTTATAAAGGAAAATAAAAAAATAATATTCTGATATATGACCAAAAAAAAGTTTAAAATATTAAGATTTCAATGAAAATACAAAATATTAGATGAAAAAATCTGTTGTTAAGGATTCGAAATATAAAATAGTAAGATTACATAAAAAAGTATAAAAAATTTATAAAAAGTTGAAAAATATAGATTATAAAATAATTTGGTATAAATAGTTAAAATATATATCCTAAAGAATCTTTCTTCAAGTCCCTTAATTAATAGAATATTTTAGAATTTATACTGCGAAATTTGTGAATGAATTCCGTATTCAATGCTAAGCATTATGAATGATACAATATTCTGGTATATTTTCTTATTTTCTACTAAATATGTAATACTAAAAAATTATGCTAACCTTTGTCTATTCTTAAAAGATTAAAACTTATATAAAAATTTCATTTAAAAATGATTAATTCTACCTCGTATAAGTGTTAGTATTTGTATTTGATGTATGCAAGTTATTGAATGTAAGGGATATTTAAGAATGTTGTATGGTATTTCTAATATTTTAATTTTGTATGGTATATTTTAATATCTAATATTTAATATAGCTGGTTATTTGCAAACTTGCAGTTTTCCCAAATGTGACAAATTCTAAAAAGTTAAAAAATAATATTAAATGAGATATTCTAAAACAAATTAAGATGGTAAGCATTTCTTAAAACTAGAATCAAACAATTTAATTTATATTGCATAAAATTACTTGAAAATAACCAAGGAAAATTATCTTCGAGATAGAATACAGATATAAGAAATATTTTATTATACAATTAATCTATATGTAATTTCCATTATTTAATATCAACACTCCAAAGGTAATCAGTTTGAACAGAGGATCTTTGATTTGTAAAGGAATCCATATATTGGCATATTATAATGAAAACTATTCAGAAATCGTCAAACGAGTATTTGTAAAGCAAAATCTCAACAACTATTTTCATTTATTCAAAAGAAGCTGAAATCAAACATAAATCTTCTACTGCATAAATTCTGTAGACAGAAGTGAGTGGTATTTCAATTTTATAAAATATTTTTGAATATTTAAAAATCTCTTTGATGTATTGCGATTTTGTATTTATACTTAACTATAAATAAATATATATTAAGAAACTCAGGAGCATTCATCATCACTTAAGTTAGTTTTGGAGCACTGACATTTAGTTGTCATATAAAATACGTTGGTGAATAAATTTTATATGTACAATTTATAGCATTCTCAGTCGTGTGCTATAGAGCATCAGATTTGATTTATGATTTCAATTTGTGTATTTTAAACTTAGAAATACAAAATCTCTGAAAATATTGTCTATTATTTATAAGCTGAATGACAAAAATTTTCCCACCTCATTTTTCACAGAAGAAAACGTTGAAATTCTTTTTCATATAGAAAAAGGAAACAGTTAAATCATAATTTAGAAGAATTATATTTATTGTAGTTTGCATACATTTCTCGATTCCGTAAATAATTTTTTTCAGACACCATAGATTTTAGAAAAATATTTTTAAACTATAAATAACCTTTTCATATTTATGAATAGTAGAAGTCATATCTATATAAATGTTAAATATAATATATCCAGTGTGCATTAATATGCATGAAACCTTCAAAATGCCATACAAAATGAGTTAGGAGGAATAAGCAAACTTAAATTTTCCTGATCAATACTAGAGTGGAGTTGAATATTTTACAAAAATAAGAATGCAACTGATAAGGTTAGTTTAATCTAATTTTTTTAAATCACTGAGAAGAATTTAGAAGTTTATCAATCTATATATGTTTATCAATCAATATATATATATATATATATATATATATATATATATATATATATATATATATATATATATATATATATATATATATAAGAGCAGACATGCATTATGTGTATCGAGCTGTTGATAGCAATGGAAGTGCAGCGGTACGATTGTATCGACAAGGGTTCACGAACCAACGTGTACGTAACCATAGATTGTTCAGAGAATAACATCACAATTGCAGGAGATAGGCAGGATCGTTCAAATTCAGCTGCTACATCAGCCAATAACGTATGACACAGGAGCAGACGTCGAGAAGCCTGTATTGGAAGTATTTAATTTGAATACGAGTACAAATATACGTATCTAAAAGATGTGACCTATGTCTTGATTAATCATTATGCTAATATTTGAGAAAGATCAACAATATCCATACCACATACAATGGATGCAGATGTTAAGAGATACGGATTATCCTAAACGTATGTCATTCACATGTTGGTAGTTACAGGAAAGGATACCAGACACTCAATTTTCATCAAGGATACTGTTCACCGATGAAACTACCTTTACTCGATACGGTATTCTTATCAGCAAAATATGTATTTATGGTCGTGTGTAAATCCCCGTGTAACATGGTCACACATCCACCAACAATGTTGCATCGTTAAATCTGGACAGGAATTATTGGAGACTTTCTGATCACCATCCCAAATACCTGAACTTCTTGACAGGACTTGACAGGAAGTTTATTGAAGTTTGACAAACTTCAATAAACTTCGCAACGACAAGCTTCAACAAGCATGTGGTTCTATCAAGATGAGTTTTTTCACATTTTCATGAAAATGTATATTGGTTCCTGTATTTAACGTACCGAGATCTTTGAATTAGCAGAGATGGCTTTGAACATTGGGCACCATGATCCCCAGATCTAAGCCCTCTGGTGTTTTACAGCTTAAGATACCTTAAGTGTGTGGTGTATGGCACACCTTCCCCTCGCATATAGCCTTTAATGTTG